>CAHIKZ030004911.1:1652500-1730000 GCA_903632075.3 Acanthosepion pharaonis
GACGATACCACAGTATTCATAACTGCTTATGAGTTGACTGTAGATAGTTATTCTTGCCAATCCCTTGCATTACACATTGTTGTATGTAATCCACTTTTCACCAGTTGTTATGGTTTATATAAGGAATGGGTTAATTATCTGCTGTAAACGGAAACTTGTCGTTATGGATAAAGGACCTGCTTCGTTCTTTTTGCTAAGATGATCTGGAACAATAAAACCTCAGTTGCTGACACCTCTTATTTTTCCAAGTATCAATATATGGTAGATTATAATGCGTTCAACGTGTCTGCTAATTAACAACTATTTGACAATGGTCTGCTTTGCCCCAATGGCTAAAAAATCTTCATTATCAAGGTCCGATGCATTGATCCGGTTTGGTTTCATGTTCCAACGACTATTTTCCAGAATAAAACATTGCAAACCAATTTCTTATGAGCCGGCCAGATATGTCCTCTTGACTTTAACCACTAATTTTTTTCCTAGATGACACATTAGTGCTATTCTCTTGCATGAACTCCCATAACTTTATTTAACATAAATACATTTTTAATCCCTCCGTCTTATTAATCTTTAATCCACTGTATACGCTGTCGTTAAAAACTAATGTATGACAGTGTATTCTAAATTTATTTTAACTGCCACGTATGATTAATAGTTAGGATAATATATTCACCATTCGTCATTGGCTACCGCAAAAAGAACTTACATTTGACTAATAGAGATGATTTTCTTACACCTATATATCTTATAACCTAAAAAATCTGCGATATATATATATATATATATATATATATATATATATATATATATATATATATATATATATATATATATATATAACATTTTAATTTTTTGTCTAGGCATTGCGGTGCTGAGTTGATTATTATTCATGGATGTCTTTAGACATTTCTTTTTTTTACTGAATTATTTTTCCCTGATACTTTTTTTTTTTTCATATATATTTTTTATTTACAAATTGTATTATCCGAGTTTTTTTTTCACAGCGGCAGAGTACAGGTATTAAAATAATATATATATATATATATATATATATATATATATATATATATATATATATATATATATATAACTCTTTTAGAAAGAAATTTTTATGTATACAAATACACATTTAACGGCGTAACAAAAGCGCCAAAAATTTCTGTCCTTGAAATAAAGCAGACGATATCCACTGGACGGATGTCATCATTCGTTTGCAAAAAGGCACCACGACCCCACCTTGACGCAATCTCTTTTCTAAAGTAACTAATATGTTGATACAATAGTTGTCAGTGAAAATGAATACCCTACCGCTTCTTATTAAAATGATTAGTTTTCTCCATATCCATAGAAATTAATATTACGAATGTATATGCTTATAAAACTCCGTAAATTTTGAAATTAGTTATTCCAAAATCTGCTTGATGATGAAATAGAACTAGGTGCTTTAATTTAAGTTTTTAGCTTCAGTTTTTTGAAACATGAGAACTCTTATGTAGCGATGGAATCATATGTTTTAAAAAAATAATTATATATATATATATATATATATATATATATATATATATATATATATATATATATATATATATATATATAGAGAGAGAGAGAGAGAGGAGAGAAGGATAGACATACATCACTGAATAATTACTGATAGAATATCTTACGAAATCCGATAGATAACATATGTTCGATCATTGGCATTCTAATAAATGCAACTTAAATTGTCATTTGAGCATCTATTGGGGCTTAAGTTCAACCCAGACCTCGTGGAACTGGTACATATGATCCACCGGTAAAAGTGCTTGGAAAATTGCCGCTCCTGTAAGTACCTGACTCCTTCCACTAACCTCTACCTTTACAATGACAGATCTGACTGAAAATGGAATACTGCTATACTATATAGTTATTTTCCATGCGTAGCTTAGATGTGGCACAAGGCAGAAAGTACGGGACCCCCAGTGAGGATTGAAACTGCTATACTATATATGGATAGGAGCTGTCTGTCGAGTGTTCACTTTGATGTCTCGGTAGAGCTCAAAAATGTCTTCGCGTCCCTGTGAGTGACGAATTATTTTCCAATCTACAACCCCATTCTCTCAGACGATCCGAGTCAAGTCTCTCGTTGCTCTATCACTATTTCCATGGAAGGAGTTCAGACCATCAACATTCCTTTGTTTCACCAGTTCTAACCTTCAGGCCTTCATGCCTTGTAGCGAATCAGCCTCATTCTCTTCGTATTCCACACGAACTGCTTTTTCTCGCGAACTGTTGCTTTATGGAACCGACTCGCAAGATGATCATTACACTCTTAACCTGTTCAATTCTAGGTTTAACTTTTATTTTTCCCACATATACGCAAAAAACTCTGCCATTTTCTCTGAAACGTCTACCTCAAGTAGCTCTTGAGCATTGTGCATGGTAGCCATCACTGTTTATATGTTACAGCGTTTAATCTTGATTTGATAGGGACCAGGTTTGACATTAGTGTTTTTCATATGGTGACTGCGTTCGTCGATTTTGCCATGTTTTTTTAAATAGATTGACATTATTTTAAACATTAACATCCTTATATACGATAAAAATAGTTTAGCTTTTATATACCAACCTGCTTATATATGGGTGTGTCTAATATACACGTGTATCTTTTATACTATCAAATCTATCAAAGGTAAATCTCATATTGGATGAAGGCATCTCGGGAATTTTTGTGAGTAGCTGCTGGCGAGACAGTTTACAGTTAACCCATTTATACATTAAGAATATGTCAAAAACAAATGAAATAATGCCGGACTCTGATATAATATCAAATAGTCATCTATAGCAGTGAAAACAGGTAGTTGTACGAACTGTGCTTATGATGTCAGCATATGGAACAATGGAGCAGCTCGATTTTGGAACCGTCGTATAGCACTCAATTTGAAAGTTGGTGTTTGACATGATAAGTAATCAAACAAAAGCTTTATTTACAATTCGTTACAGTTTTATGGGAGGGAGGGAGGCCTGGTGGTGTAATGGATAGCGGCTCGAGCCGAGTTCGAATTAAAATCGAATCCATTACATTCACTTATGTGCTAATGGATCCTCTTCTTCTCCCCCAACTATGGCTAAATAGCAGAACAGACTGAGTTTTATAGCACTGGATGGCACTAGTCTACCGCAGAAAGAAATGGCAACCTACAGCGCAGAAAAAAAAAATATGCCTAGTCAGTCATGTATCGAAAGTTACATGATCGCCTAAGCGTGTATCACGCATGGCAAATAACTGGCAAATAACTGAACGACTGTTTTATGAGGAGACGGGTTGAAAGATTTAGTTTCGGTTCAAAATCGTAACGTTGGAATTTCATTCCGGTGATCAGTAAAAGCCTTATATAACAGTTTTATAAGATTAATAATTTACTAAAACTTTACAAATAGAACATAAACAAAATGCGTGGCACAAGCCCATTATTACTAAATCATCGTGTCATCACATACGACTTTCATTTGCTTCAAAGGGAAATTATATTGTACAATTTGGATATAAGTGTTTGGATATAAGTGTTTGGATAATATGTTATAAAGTGCAGAGGCTTTAGCTTTGTTTTCAAAATACAATGCACATTTAAAACATATAATTTGTGCCTAGCAGTGTTCTGGTATTATAAATTTTTTTAGGTTAAGTTATAAATAATAATTTCCCTTTTACATTTTATTCATTTAAATATTCACCATTGATTGTAATGATTTCTTGCCACGTATACGATAGATTTGGGGGCATATATATATATATATATATATATATATATATATATATATATATATATATATATATATATTCTTCCCATCACTGTATTGGCGTTGCGGTGACGCAAGGCTGGAGTGTCGTCTCCCGGGCGCAGGCCTGAACGCTTAATGAGGATCGGTGTTTGCCCATACAGAACGTCTCCCCGTCTCCACGGTACCGATGTTGTCCAAGGGAAAAGTAAAGTCTAATACAGCTTGGCACCGGCTTCAGCGCATTAGTTGCCAGAACAATGCTGAACATCGGACTGTCTTAGGGACTCCAGATCGGGATATGTGGTTAATCGGAAGGGTTTTATATGAAAAAAGTTTTGGATACAGTCTTCAATATTGTTTTCATTAGAGACATTTTTTCCACCAATCGTTAGTTAATAATGAAAGTTCAGGTTAATATATCAGGTGGGATTAAATAATTCACCCAAGTATCTAATATCTTTCTTGGGTTATTCTTGCTGTATACGACCTTGTCATGAAAGAGAGAAATATTTACCCTGTTGATAAGCGCAAAGAGCTTTTCAATCAAACCTTTATGGACACATTACAGCTGCTGGATGTGTAAATGTGCATTTATCGCTTTAATGCATTTTGCGAATTCTATGTAACTGATGACTCGACGATACCACAATATTCACAACTGCTTATGAGTTGACTGTAGATAGTTATTCTTGCCAATCCCTTGCATTACACATTGTTGTATGTAACCCACTTTTCATCAGTTGTTATGGTTTATATAAGGAATGGGTTAATTATCTGTTGTAAACGGAAACTTTTCGCTATGGATAAAGGATCTGCTTCGTTCTTTTTGCTATGATGATCTGGATCTCTCGTGAAAAGCTAATGTATGGCATTGTATTCCAGATTTATTTTAACTGCCACGTATAATTAATAGTTAGGATAATATATTCACCATTAGCCATTACTGAATTATTTTTCCCTGATACGTTTTTTTTTCATATGTATTTTTATTTACAAATTGTATTATCCAAGTTTTTTTCACGCCGGCAGAGTACAGTTATTAAAATAATACATAATATCTATCTATCTATCTATCTATCTATCTATCTATATATATATATATATATATATATATATATATATATATAGCCCTCTTAGAAAAAATATAACCCTTTTAGAAAAAAATCTTTATGTATACAAATACACATTTAACGGCGTTACAAAAGTGCCAAAAATTTTCTGTCCTTGAAATAGACCAGGCAATATCCATTGAACGGATGTCATCATTCATTTGAAAAAAGGCAACCGGACCCTAACTTGACTTAACCTCTTTTCTAAAGTAACTAATATGTTGATACAATAGTTGTCATTGAAAATGAAGACCCTACCGCCCTTTATTAAAATGTTTATTTTTCTCCATATTCATAGAAATTAATATTACGAATGTCTATGCTTATAAATCTTCGGAAATTTCAAAATTAGTTATTCCAAAATCTGCTTGATGATGAAATAGAACTAGGTCCTTAAATTAAAGTTTTTCGATTCTGTTTTTGAAACATGAGAACTCTTATGTAGCGATGGAAACATATTTTTTTAATAGAACAACCGGCGGACATAGAGTTGTGTAAGCGTTGCACGAGGATGTAAAAGACGTTCAGTATTTTTTTCCACCTGCGTTGCACGCGGGGGAGGAGAATACCGAACGTCTCTCAAATCCTCAGAAGACGGAAATTCACATTTGAAGAAAGCTTCCTAAAACCACATACCCTCACGGTGATATTGAAAAGGTTCATAAAGGAATGAAGAATAATGTAAAGTATGAAATTGATTGATTCGTTTTCTAAAGCTTCTCAACTTTGTGCAGGTTATTTAAAGCCAGGACATATTTTTAGATTGTAAGAATGTTGTTTTTGTTGGGGTGGGAGATAATAATGATTTAGTGATGCATGCTTTACTAATTAACCCGTAGCTGAGAGAAGAACAGGTGGATTCATACCTTTCCCAGGCGTATTTGCTAGTAAGTGAATATAACGAACCCAACCAGAATTGGTACTCGATTCTCTGATTAATAATTCCGAGTCATTATCTATTACACCACCCGCACGTCTAATCTCGCAGTACTTAGTATTTCAGGTACAGCCCAAGCCCGACGTTGCTTAACTTTGGTGATCATATGGAACCCTGTGTTTCAACGTGATATGATTACAGATGAGAAATTTATTCAGAATATATATATATATATATATATATATATATATATATATATATATATATATATATATATATATATATATATATATACATAAAAGGCAGGATGTGTGTGTGTGTGTGTGTGTGTGTGTGTGTGTGTGTGTGTGTGTGTGTGTGTGTGTAATGAATGCACGGTCACAATTTTCGACGGATTTGCACCAAAATTTACATGCACAAGCTCCAAGTTCGCGGGAAGACCAAGACCGACTTTGAATTTCCCAGCTCCCATTGATAGTGGAAATAATCGATTTTTTCATGCTTCTACGGCAGTTTTCATTTAGTTTGCGACCATTTTGTACTGACCAGAGTGAGAGCCTATAGCTGGCTGCCACGAATAGTCAAGGATATTCTATTGGCCAGCGTTAGAGCCAACAGCTGACTGACACGAATGTTAACTAGCATGCTAGCATGCAAAAAAAAATCGATAGCTGCATTCGTCACAAGTGGGAAAAACTCAACGTTGATTCTGATTCCGCAGAACTGGGTTGGGTGTGAAAAATTATTTTTTGTTAACATTCTTTTTTCATTTGTTTTTTCCAGTTACGAGTCCTTTTTTAAAGCTGATCATTTTGTCTTCATTTTGTTTATTTCTTTTTTCCTAACAGATTTACTGTTTAGTATAGAGCTTAGAAAAAATTTGCAGTGTGAGATAGGCAAGAAGTAAGGCATGTAGCAATATCAGCACGGAAAAGAGCACTCGTTTAAAGGCAAGGAAGGGCAAAAGTATTTTTAAGTCAAGTGATAGCGATTGCTGTATGAGTCGTACGATTTTTGAATCAAGCACAGGCAACGCCGGGCCATATATATATATATATATATATATATATATATATATATATATATATATATATATATATATATATATATATATATATGGAAATAAAAATGGCAAGATGTGCTTTACTATTCATGATTAAACGGAAAAGAGGAAGAAAAAATGACCAACCGACCGGTTTTTCCCTCACTCAACAGAGTTGAAATCGAAGGAAAAATAATATTGCAATATAAAATATAAAAACATGAGAAGCATGTGATAAAATAAAGGTGGAAAGATCAGATTGAAATAATGTCAAGCCCTCACAGGCATTCCATCTGTTTACGGAGGGAGAGCTGCCTGGAACTAACCTAGATCGTTTCCAATACCTTTAAGTGTAACACAGAATGAGCATGACTAAGGATGGAAAATGAATCCATGCTGAAATTTGTGGCACAACTTGGATTTTTTATAAAGTGCTCTGCAATGGCGGTGCCGTATGTGTTCCTGATATTGTCACCAGAGTGGAACGTACCATTCTTAATCCTTCTGGGTACGTGCTGGTTAATCCGTGCGTCTAACCGTAAGGTAGTTTTGCCCATGGTGTCGGCTCCGCAACTACATCTAAAACGGTATATTACATTATTAATATGGTGGGGAGGCAGAACATCCTTACGACTAGACAGCCAAGGAGACCTTCCCTCCAGGGATCTGATTAATGAGTTGTGCCTTTAATCAAGTGTCAGAAGACGTAGCACCCGCAAGACAGAAACCTTCGTCATAGCATATCCAGTGTTCAGAATATACTCAAGTCTCTCGCGAGATATGCTAATAGTATTGGCTATTTAATGTATAGGCAATCGCCTGTCATGCATCACCATGTTGTGAATATGATCAATGTTTTCTTTGTTGATGGCAATTGCAGGACTTCCAAAACTTGGGTCATATTCAAGACTCTTCTTTCCCAAATTCAGGTATCCACTTTTTAACTATTGGTAAATCTAGAGCATCACCCCCACCGCCCACGATTTAACAACCAGATCAGCATGGGTATCATTGGTGGCTAAACCCTTTTTTCTGTAGGTTGTGTACAACACGACGATGCAACATTTTGTCAAGTTCGAATAAAAAGTCTCTACAATTTACCTTTGAAATCTTCCTTGAAGACTCATATATCAATTTAAATAGAAAAAATGTAGTTATTAATAAGAAAAGTTGAAATTAATCCATGGAAGATTTCACAGCACTAGTATCACTCCTTAGTATGTCTATGAATTTTTTGGCCCACTCTCGTAACCCGGACGCTTAGCAACTGTTTTTAGTCTCGTGTAAATCGGATCTATTTCTACCTTTGTTTGTCTTGCGTATAAAAAACTATGTCAACATTTATGACTCTAGTATAAAATCACTACTATTTAACTCTAGTATCTTTTATTTGTTTAGCGGGATATAAACACTTTATGGGTCATTTAATGCCAAAATTTAATTTTCTTGGTTGCATTAGCAATTTCATTTACAATAATTTATTGCTGGTATTTTTACTATAAAAATGTATTTTTATACTGTCATAATGTTTTGATCCCAGTTGGGGGGTAGTATTTTTCTTTAGTTGTGCCCCTAACAAATGCTACCAACCTAAGCAAAGGTGGTTCTAGGACCAACAGCAATTAAGATGTGGTTCCAAATTCCTCAAAACCTCCCGATCAGAGGCCTTGCCGCAGGACGTAATTTATCGTTATGCCCAGTACGTAAGTCTACTGCGCCTCAAGAGGAAGCAGAGAGTTCAGCCTGAAGTCGGGCGACTGGCTGATCGGCTGATCGGTTGAACTCTCTGCCATCGGGCGGGGAGGAACCCGAACGAGGCTACGCCGAAGGGCGTAGTCTCTTTCGAGGAGGTAAACCGACCTTGAACCCGTTTATACGGGTTCAAAGGGCATCATTTGGCCGAGCCCACGGGCTCGGTGATCCCACGGGCTCGGTGATCCCACGGGCTCGGTGATCCCACGGGCTCGGTGATCCCACGGGCTCGGTGATCCCACGGGCTCGGTGATCCTACGTTAAAAAGGCCATGTGGGACATGATGCCCTCATGGGCGGGGTGTGACTAAATACTGTTCCGTCTGAAGTCTAGAGTTCAGTCTGAAGCCTGGAGTGAAGTCCGTCAGGAGTGTGTCAGTCAGTCATAGCGAGCGAGTCAGTCCGTCGAGTCAGAGGCAGACCGAAACAGAGTCGCGTTCAGACAATTACTACTAAACCTGATTGTTCGTACTAACACTTTCTACTTCTCTGTATATATTCCTGTTTGTAATATATCTGTGTTATTCCATATCCGCCTTCGAGTTCTTCTTTATTGGTTCTACCTTGGACTATCACCGTGGTACAAGGAACCGTACCATAACAGTTTACCTATCTGTTAAGTCAACGTGGTGTTTTATTTGATATTCGACATTAGATTCCCAAAGATTGACTGATGTGTCGTTAAATTAATCATCCGCACCTAAAAAAAGCAATAACTGAAATTCATTAAAGGTAAGGGCAACGTCATGAAACAGCATAAAACAGGATTGGTCTGGGTGAACCATTAAAACATTTCTGTGTTAGATTTTCTTTTTGTATTTTTATGATTGTGTAAGCTATGTTTGTTAACATATGTCTATATTTCTGAGATGGGGCATTGTAACTCTTTAAACTATTTATTTATATAGAGGAAAAGAAGAGGTCACCGCCCTCTGTGGGATGGAGTTGAAATAATAGACCGAGAACATCATTGGAAAATACGAAAACTTAAGGAATCAGTGAATATACTACGCCAGAAAAACCTCCTAAGGTGACCAAGAATAGTCATGAATACAATATGAAAACCAATAATACAGAAAGATAGATAAAATAGACTAAATATTGTAATATGAGATCTGGATAAGACAGATCTTATAATTTATAAGTCACCAAAAATCACTCCCTGATTTATAAGTCACCAAAAATCACTCCCTGATTTCCCCAAAGACACAATGGATAAAGGCGTTGCTTTGAATGATGCAAGAAGTGATCCCAAGAGTTATGGGTTCAATAGCTGTTCAGAGCAGATGGAACAAAAACATGAAGAATTGAGTAATTAAAGAGAAATATATGAAAGTGAGATATCCCAAAAAGGCGTGGTATGTGGAATTTGAACAACCTCACCACAAGGGCTAAATAAAGGGTTTATTTAGAAAATTCCAACGTATGTTCCCTGCGGAAAGAAGGAACCTACAATGGTCGAAGCGTCGTAAATATGGTAATACAAAAGAAGACAACAGTCCGAATGATGTAAAGTGTATAAATAAGTTTGTTAACTGTTAAATGCATCTGGTCGTTGGTAGGTTTTCCTTTTGGCCTTGCGTCGTACATAGCTAAAGCGAGTATATTTCAAATGAAATGTTACCCTTTCGTTGTCTGTGTTCATTGTGTGGAAATGTGCGTTCTTACACATTCGTACGTAAACATTTAACTCGGGATTACAAACGCACCAAAACGGCGGTTTCTGCACTCTAATTTGAAGTTATTGACAATACCCATTGCAAAAGCAGTCTGGAGCCAAACGCAAAATCTTGTTAAGTTAAATACTTTACATCTTTTTTTTTTTAACAGCACAATCTTGGAGTCTGGGTAATTATTAAGCGATACAGGGAAGGAGATAAAGAATGAAAGACAAGTCTCTCTCTATATATATTTAGATTGTACATATATATATATATATATATATATATATATATATATATATATATATATATATATATATATATATATATATATATATATATATATATATATATATATATATATATATATATATATATATATATATATATATATATATATATATATATATATATATATATATATATATATATATATATATATATATATATATATATATATATATATATGTGTGTGTGTGTGTATGCATTTGTGCGCCTGTATTTATACCCATTATACTAAGCAACTCAAAACGAAAATTTTAATCTGCAATGTAGTAAAATCTGATAAGAATACGAAACTAATTTTTTTCATACGTAAAAAGTCGTTATTCAATTCTGTACTCCATCAAGTTAACGTCACCCAAATGGAAGGTATGTGGTTTCGGATCTTTCTTGGAAACTTTGATCCCCTTCTTCAGAAGGTATATTTATATAACTTACTTTTTTCGTTTTTTATGTGTATATATCTTACGTTCAACTGGATTTACTTCCTTCTATATAGTGGTTAACCGTGCTGATCACGTCGAGGCCTGTTTCTACACTTGGTGGTTTTCAAGACATCTTCTAGGAAATCCCACGGCGCCATTAGGTGTTTTAAGTTTCTGAAATGACACCGAATACAAAAATTATTTTAGTATCTCTTAGGGTGACCCCAGGACATATTGGGGTCCTCACAGATCAAATCATTTTAGATATTATTTTCTTGATGGATATCATATTCATTTATTCCATGGCGTGAATCAAATTATACAAATGTGTTTTTTATGGTGGAATTCAATTCACGCTGGGTATATTGTTGGATAGTTGGTTAAGTACACAACAACAAATACAAATCATGACATTATGACAGTCAAAAGTATATAAAATCTGGCGCTAGTGTATATTGTGTATCCTTTATTAGGTGTTATGTGGAGATTTGAGAATAGCCATTAAGAAAAAGTGGCGGAATCAACAGTTCAGCTGTAGTAATGAAAGTCAGTCATCTCGCCGGAGGTAACACCCACGCGTCGCGTGTATTCTCTGGCGAAAGTAAATTGATTTCCTAAGTTTAGCGTAGATGCGACACAAGGCTGAAAGTATTCAAGCTAGTTAATAAAAAATAAATCAGCACTCTATACAAATTTGTTATCTGCCATATAGAAGATTCCCCTCTCTTTTCACACACACACACACACACACACACACATATATATATATATATATAAATATATATTTGTATATTTAGGCAGCAATCCTTCCTTTATGCATGTTTCATTAAAAACGACAGACAAGGTACTACGGTTGAGCTTTTTATTTAATTTTTCTTGTGTTCTAACAAGAGCTTTTTTTCTGGACAAAGAGTGTGTAAGAACTGTCCGAATGTTTTGTATTTCCGAGCGCTTTCGGCTATACCTTTTAGCCATTATCAAGGATGATTCAATTATCAGCTTAGTAGAGTGTGTGTGTTCTGTGTATATTCGGTGTGTGGTAGAGATGTTTTTAATTTCCAAATACGGTTAGCACATTGTGGCTTTGTTCATAGTTAATATTGTTAAGAGTTGGCTTTTTTTAAAATTATTTTTAGTCTTTTTTGAAAGTGGATGCAGTTAATATATTTGTGTTTTCTACTAGTATGTTCCTAATAGTGTCGGGTAAATCTAAAAATAATGGAATCTCTAATAATAAATCATCCTTGATAATGGCTAAAGGTATAGCCGAAAGCGCTCGGAAATACAAAACATTCGGACAGTTCTTACACACTCTTTGTCCAGAAAAAAAGCTCTTGTTAGAACACAAGAAAAATTAAATAAAAAGCTCAACCGTAGTACCTTGTCTGTCGTTTTTAATGAAACATGCATAAAGGAAGGATTGCTGCCTAAATATACAAATATATATCTTTGTAAGAGAAAAAGAAGAAAGAAAGAAAGAAAGAAAGAAAGAAAGACAGAAAGAAAGAAAAAGAGGAGATGGTTATAAGATCTCTGGGTTTTACTCATATCAACCATTCAAAATGACCTATGTTAAATATAAAGTAATAAAGAAGCAAAAATTAAGAAACTGCCTTTCATAAATGGGTTATAACCTGCAGATTTAGAATCAAGACAGTTATCGGACGCCAGACCTGGGTTGATTTAAATGGCTACAATATTGTACATCAGTATCAATTCCTAGAAAGAGCTATATGCCCTTTGAGTTTCCATAAAATAAGGGCTGACATTTTTTTTTTTTTACAGCTGATTAATAAACAGCCTTTTTAAGAAACCAGTAAATAATTTAAACATATAGAATATAGTAAATTGATATACAACTGTTGATTAACGTTTCTTTATATAATGTGTTAATAACAATAACCAATCAATGCAAAATGTCATCCAAATACCAATATATCTGTACAAAATGTTACTGGGACTGCTAGAACATTAATACATAATTATATTAAATCTAAATTAACCTTACCAACAAAAAGATAAGCCATATATGATACAACACAGTTCAACTAAAATCTAAGAAAAATGTAATTGCCAAATTTTAAATCGACATAAAATGTAGACTGTGTTTACAAACTACCTTCAATTCAGATTTTTGGTTTAGTAAAGCATTCTTATCAAAGAACCTGATAATTTGCAATTTTTCCTGTAAACACAGAAAACAAGTTTCATATAAGGATCTACTTGTCCATGTCATTTGTAAAATTTTCCATTTCACATTAGGAGTTTTATTTTCGTCTTTCAAACTCTAAAAATATTTAGAAAGTGATGTATTATTTCTATAATTATTAGTAAAGGAAAATATGTGTTGATACCGTCGAGTCTTGAAAGAATTCTTAGTACTACCAATATTGAATTTTTCAACCCTCGGATTTTCCATTGTCACATCTAAGTCTCGATTTATAAGAAACTAAAGACAACATTTATTGAGAACTACAAGGACACAGGAATTTTGTGGAAAGTCATGGCGGCCAACCTCCTGAGGTGAGACAGCACATGAAGAAGAATATTGCCAAAAACAAATACGTTGACTTCTGGCGTTACTTCGTCGGATGATAGACTGTATTTCAATGTGATTTTTTCTTCCAAGGATTATGTCGATTTTACAATTTTTTTTTCTAAATGTGAAACAAATAGAATATATGAGAAATAAAGAATTAACATCCAAACGAGACTGATGACTTAAGACGATATAAAGACTCGGAGAAAATATCAAGAGGTACAAATCTTTATTCAAATCTTTATTGTGCCATGATTGATACATGCTGACGAAGCAGGGTTTTTTCCCGCAGGAGGTTGCCATTTCTTTCTGCTGTAGACCACTGAACCTGATCTGTTGCTATTTGCTCATAGCAATGGGATTCATACCTTTCCAAAGGGTATCGTAAGTGAATTTAATGGATTTGACTGAAAAATTCATCAATACGAGCCACTATCCATTACTTCTCCGTGCTCTTTTTAATTGGGGTTTTAAAAACGAAAATATATACGCATCAATATAAAAAGCTCAATTAGAGCAAGAGAAAGGATAAAAACAAGGACTGGTGAACCTGTCTTCTATCTAATTATAGTATTTTCTGCTGTTATTTTCCCCAGATGTTGGTGTGTACATATTTATTTTTGTGTCCTCGATTCGCCCTTAGTAACAGTAGCAAGTTAACTCTTTTTTTATTGCTCCTTTTTTTATTTATATTTTTCCATCCACCATTTTTCGGTGAGAGTTTTTCTTTTTCTTATCATTGCTCTGCTACACCACGTGTTACTTTTACGCCTGCATTCGCGAATGCGCATTGTTTGTTTTTGATTTTGTCAACTGCACAGTATTGCAGTGTAATTTGGCCAGTGTTTGGCGGGTGGGGAGAAGATCACTATGACGTAATTCACTCCGCCAGATATTTTGGAACGGAATGCTTGATATTCGCGCCGGAAGCTCCAGTATGAACATTTCCCAGTGTTTGGGCATCAAACATAGGATTCGGAAAGAGTTGGATAAGTCTAATACCGATTACGAAGGTGTTTGGAGTGAAGTTATGCCTTCATTTATCATCTCACAGTTTTTCAAACTAAGCACTAACGCCTATATCAAGTGCCTCGAGGAGTTACTGCGGCCTCGTGTCAAGCGTGTAGCTTCTGGAAGAGCTTATGTCTAAGGCCTCTACCATGTTAAACTTTTTAATATTTTTACCAGAACTCCCCAGACTGCAACCTCCTTAATTATTATGTGTAGGGTGCAGTTGAGAGAGAGATCAACAAAACTACTTGCAACCCAAAAGATGAGTTCAATGCAAGGGTTGGCATTTCACCAACTTAAACAATATATTGGGAAATTTTTCGTTCAGCAGATATATTACTCGACTTAAATATAACAATAATAACGAGACTGGGTTAATTTCTTAAGTTGGTGTACTGACCAAAATAGATCATTTTAAAAAAAGAGGGACAAAATTTACTGTCCATGTGCTCATTGAATAAAGGTAAACAATAAGTTGGTGTACTGACCAAAATTGATCATTTCAAAAAAAGAGGGACAAAATTTACTGTCCATGTGCTCATTGAATCAAGGTAAACAATTTATTTTTATGCATAAAAAATACGAAAAACAAAAGAGGTAAAAAAGTGAATATTCTCAAAGTAATTTGGTGCTGGTTTTAGTCGTTGAGATATTTTTATATCTCAACTACTAAAACAAAACAGTCATAAATTATATTTGAAGGCTTCCCAAATCGTTCGCTTTGAATGGGTTGGTCAATAACAACGATTTGCTGAACTATGCATGCCTAACATTCCTAGAAATATCTTCAGGAAAACTGCGGTTTGACTGTTCGCTTTTCAACCATCTAACCCGGCTTTAAATCTCAACAAAGTCGAGTTGTTTCATCGGCTTGGCGAGGTGATCGCAGCTTTTGATACCGATAAGAAGTACCTAAAAACCATACCATGTGTTGGCCCCAAGCCATGTGTATGAGATTAAGAAACGGAATTATTCAGTTTGATAAAAATTTCAAAGAAAAATTTTATATATTTTTCCATTCTTCAAATCTATAAATCAACCATCCACCCTTATTTGGAATACGTCTATGATCTGGAGCCCCCGTTGTTTGTCTTAAGGTCCTGGGCAGAGGCGGGACAATAATGATTAGCCCTGTAGTCAACTCTCTCACAGATGTGCCGTCGAAATGATCCAATGAACTACATTCGCTGGTTCCCAAATTGCATGCATTTAAATGTGCTACTAAGTTGTCATCTCAGTCCCACCCCTTCACTGTCGAAACGGTTAAATGTAGCCGTCTCTTCTACTCTAATAGCTTCATGTCTCGCACTTTCCAGTCTTTGGAACTCTGTTGCTCTTTCTTGCTTCCCTGATAGCTATAATCTTCAATTATTCAAATGTCAATGTAAATCGACATCATCAGATTCCTTTATCTAATTACTCGTCCTTCTCTTCATTCTTTCCTGGCGGTGAAATGCTTAAAAAAATTAATAGTACTGGCTTCTCAGTCAAAGAAATCTGAATGTTTCCTTATAAGAAAGTGACTATTATTAACATTACCATTACCATGCATGTGGCCATTACCTGTTTTGCCGGTTTTGTTTAATGAGACCAACAACTGATATACTTTAACAATGCATATGCAGAGTGTCCATAAAGTTCGTGAACACTTTAAAAATTTTAACTTTATTTGTCTTTGCGATAGAAATAATTTGCAAAAAAGGATTCGAAAGAAGAAAATCCATATTTTTTAAAGTTTTATTGAAATTTTATTTAAGTTTCCACATGTCCTCCCTCATTAGCAATACAAAGGGTAATACGATTTTGCAGTTCACGGAAAACATTTTCCCACTGATTTAAAGTAATGCCTCAAATCACATTAGTTATTTTAGCTATACTCAAAACTAGGTACATTAAACTTTGTAACAAAGATTATTTCTATAAGTACAAATAAAGTTATAAATTTTTTAAAGTGCACACGAACTTTATGGACACCCTGTATTTAGAAGTAAATGAGTTATCAAGTTATTTCATCACCGAGCACGTGGAAACTTAAATAACATTTCAATAAAACCTTAAAAAATATAGATTTACTTATTTGTAATGCTTTTTACAGATTATTTCTATCGCAAATACAAATAAAGTTATAATTTTTTTAATGTGCACACGAACTTTATGGACACCCTGTATTTGCTACACTTTGATGCTGACCCAATTTTATATTAATAACTAACAAATGAAGAAAGGAAATCATAGGTCCAGAGATAAGTCTTAAATAATCAATATTTTAACTGTCTAACATTATATTCGCAATGTCTATTCATAAGCTAAGAAAAAAATTTCATATGCTTCCTTCCTATATGCGCAGTAGGAATTTGTTGTAAGTCTTTGAAAAAATCGTACTGACGATATTTGTTCATGGTCTCGAATCTTGGATATATCTACGTCTTTTCAAAGACTGTAATCAGACTTGGCTACAAGTCAATTCAATGTACACTGGAACTATTTCATCACAGTGCATCCTCGAGTCTGTCAATACCTGTACCTACGCTGTTCTGCTACAAATTTATAGTTTATGCTAAAAGTAGGTACCTCCAATTTTTACCTAAAAAATTAGCACAGCATGATGTAACATGGCCTCAAACTTAATAAAAACAAAATTCTCTCATCACACTGCTAAAGTTATAATTAAGAAGAAATACCAAATTATTTTTTTATCTTATTAATGTTTTTCATCCTTTCTAGCACGTTCGAAATTTTGGTTATTTGTGTTTTGCGTTAACGGTTAACCTAATATTTACGATTAGTGTTTCAACAATTTTTTAGGTTGAAAAACACATTGATTTGGAAATTCTTGCAAAAATCAAATAATTGTCGGATTTTAACGAAACTTTCAGTACTTATTCATAAACGAATTAAATTATTTCTGAATGTTTTATTAGAAAATATTATTAATTATTTTTTTTTACATATGTAACCCCTCACTTACTTAATTTCATGAAATTTGGAGAAATTAAATTTTCAGCTGAATTTTTTTATTAGCTAAAAGCAGGACTTCTTGGAGAAAGTAAATCTTCAAGGTTTTTTTTCAAACTATTACTCATTTTCCCGCAAATCTGCTACGAATCGTAAGAAAAAAAGACAAAAATGTAATGACATTGTTTAATTAGAAAAGCTTTTAATATCTTTTATAAATAAAATTTATTAAGGACACTATTGTGTTGAGGAAAAAAATTTAAAAAAATTCCGATGCATAATTAATTTTTACAAGAATTGTTTTCATTTTTTAAAATTTGAATTATAATAATTTATAATATATAAATCATTTAAAATTTTGCATTATTTTCAGCCGGTTTGGTGATAATTATATTTTCTAATCAAAAATTCAAAAGATTAATACAAATCATTTTACACCAAGATTTTTGAAGTAATTTAAAAAAAAAAATTATATATATATATAGTATGTAACGTGCCCATTTTTTAAAATATGGACGACCATACATAACATTATCAGAAAATAAGCGCGATGACTATAGTAAATTTAAAGTCAACATTCATAAAATTAGAATCTTCTTTTTTTATATCCCGTGTCCCTTCAGGACGTAGGCGATCATGGCTCACCACTTCCTTCTATACCTTGTAGCTCTCAATATGTTTTCTTTTGTTATTTCTCCCAAACCCATTTTCTCAAGCCCGCTACGTATGTCACGCGTTGCTTTCCCTTCTCTCTCTCTATCCACGCTGTGAGGATCAAATTCGCCAAGCCCTCATTACGTGTCCCAAAAATTTCAGCTGCCTCTTCCTGATGTTAAGTATCAGATTCCTTCTTGTTTGAATGCTGTCCTTAGTATCCTTCTGTAGAACCATACCTCCGTTGCCCCGAGACAACTCTTCATCTTTGAGGCACCCGTCCAACATTCGCTCCCATAAAATAGGACAGATGTCACGTATCAGCTAATTACTTTTCCCCACCGAAATCTTCGTGTCTCGTAATACTTTGCCAAGCTTTTGGAATGCATATTTGGTCATCCCAATACGTCTTCGTATCTCAGCGTCGCACTTACCGTCCTCTGTCAGAACAATTCTTGGATATTTAAATTTCTGCACATGTTTCATTTTAGTGTCCTCGACTTGTAAGTCGCATTTCGATCTTCTCTTTTTACTGATGAGCATGCATTCTTTCTTCTTGTAGCTTATGCTTAGTCCCTTCTTCTTGTTCTCCTTTTCTACCTTTTGCATGGGGTTTTCTAATTTCCTTTCCGCATCTTCTATCAGTACTGTGTTACCTGCGTATACAGCGATGTGGTTGCTAATAGTAAATCCTGGTAGGATTTCCACTTCTCTCAGAATAGCCTCGCTGTTTAGGTTGAATAAGTCCGGTGAGAAGACACACCCTTGCCTCACACCGTTTTCTATTTTTGTATATCTGCTGGACTGCCAGTATAGGTTTTGTGAGGCGGGGGACTTCAGTGAGTTGCTTAGGTGACCAACCCTCTTGTAAAACCTTCAAAAATAGAGACTATACGATTAAAATCAAATAAAAAGCAAAAAGAAAAAAAGAAAATAATTTTTCTTTTTCATTTTCTTGGCTTTTATCGATTCTCACTAGTTACGAAAACCCGAAGTAAGTCTGACTGCACATGATGTTGTTGTGGCCTTGTTGCGGCCAGAAATAAAGACACAAAGAGAAGAATTGAGTAAATCAAATATACTAACTGAAACAGTATACCAAACATAAACAAATGAGCAAGAATGTTCAGTCCGACTATCAGAGCTGACTGCTGGAAACTAAACTCACCAAAAGGCAGTACCTGTAGTGTTTTTGAGTACCGTGTTTGTTCGTCCAGGTTTTGTTTGTTTGGAGAGTAGCTTGTCGAACACAGACTTGATTTTACGCGCAAACATTACCTCGGCTCGGGGTAATTGTCATTGGGTGTAATCCTATACACCTGAAGGAACTGTTCTAGGGATTTTTCTGTAGGTGTGTCTCTAGCTCTCTTAAGGGCTCTTTTCAGTGTATCAATGAAGCACTCAGCCTGTCCGCTGGATCTAAGATTATATGGGGCGATCGGGATATGATTGGTCTGGAAATTCTCATAAAAATCCTTAAAGTCGCCGGACGTAAATTGTGTCCAATTGTCGGATACTAGGCAATCGACTACCCCAAATCTGGCAAACAGTTCGTGTAGGAATTTGATTGTAACTTCTGTAGTGGGTTTTCTACATCTAAGGACTTCGGGCGAAAATATAAATTTACACAATAACAGGTCCGAAGCAAAATAAAAAGAAATATATCCAAACAACTTTATGGAAATAGGAATTCGTATTACTTACAATTGGAATTCCATGTTAATCTTGCTAATCTGACTTTTTACTGAGTACCAAAAATTATATAAAATATCGTTCACCCGTCATTTTCTTAAATTATGTTTTAACAGATAAATTCTCCGTAGAACAACAATAAACCTGTCAACACTTTTTCTACACTTGTCCCCGCTCGATAATTATGTAAGAATGGTTGCTGTCGGTTAAAAATCACCGCTACTGTTTCTTTTAAAAATCCATTTCTCTTTTATTTTAAATTTAAAATAAATAATATTTTTTCGAATCAGATTAATTATACAGCAAATATTCATCGAATAAAGTTTCACAAAAGTATACACTATTTTTGAAAGTAGTTTTAATAAATAGAATTACATTGCGATGAAAGACGAATAAATGTTAATCAACTATTTCGGAAAAAATAAAATAAAAATCGATTCCAATTAATATAATTTGTTTGAAATGCTCCAGGCTATATTTCGTACTGGAAATGGTACAGTTGATCCTTTAGCTCTCAATTAAAGCTAATATGAAAACTTCAACAAAGCCTTTTCATTTATAAAAAAAAAAAATCACTTTAAACCAAGGTATCGAAAATTAGTGGAGGTATTTAGAAAATCTTCCGTAATCACTTCACGCTAGGTAAAGCAAGGCAGTTACTAAGATGTAAATGGTTACTGTGTTTGAAGGAATATGAGTAAAAGAATTAAAAAAAAACTTTAATAAGAAGTGTGAACAATAAATGATCAGGAATTAAGAAGGCAGAATATAGCGAATGGCGTTGCGTTTGAATTGCTGATAAATAAATTTGGCTGGAAAGTAAGACGCCGGAAGAGAGTTCCACAAGGAAGAAATTGTTATGCCATATTACCTATTCTATTATAATGGACTCTCCCACAGATAATAAGTAGTAGTAGCAGTGGCCCGTGGGGGGGGGTCAGTGGTGTTGAGTCAGTCGTTCACTTTTGAACAGACTGCTGGGTTTTCTCTCTTCCTACGGGCGGGAGGAACCCGAAGGAGGCTACGCCGAAGGGCGGAGTCTCCTTCGGGGAGGTAAAACCGGCCCAGAACCCGTTTATACGGGTTCAAATGGGCTATTTTTTGGCCGAGCCTAATGGCTCGAGAATGCCCACGTTAAAAAGGCCTTGTGCCACATGACACCCTCGTGGGGGGGTGACTGAATATTGTCAGTGGTGTTGAGCGGTCTCTGACTGTGCACGCCTTCTGTCGAACTCTCTGCGTTAGCAGAGAGGAACCCGGACGAGGCTTTGCCGAAGGACGGGGTTTCGTCCGGGGAGGTAGACAGGGCCTGAACCCGTCTAGGCGGGTTCAAAGGCTATATTTTTGGCCGAGTCTACGGGCTCGGGGATACCCACATTAAAACCGGCCTTGTGCCATATTCGGTCCTCGTGGGTGGAACGATAAATACTCAGTGGTGTTGAGCGAGTCAGACGATATCGGACATTGAAGTACCAACCATCAAACAAGATTGCTGCGTCATTTACTCTTATTTTCCAAGTTCCTAACGTTTTGTACGTCGAACCTAATTTAGGACGACTTATTGAAATACAAGCCTCCACTGTGAAAACTACTCCACAATAGAAATGCAAGAGAAGAAACCGTTAGCATAGAACTTACGGTTACATCTATCAATCTCAATTGTAAAAAGGATTAGATATATCTGTCAGTCTAATATTGCGCTTAAAGATCTAGGTACCAAATATGAAACGTCAGAAAAATTACAATTAATATACTTATAAAGACGATTATCGAATGAGAAAGATCATTTTCTTCCAAAGATCATACCGTTCAGAGAATTGTCCACTGAGTAATGAAACAAATGGACAGCAAGGAAGAAATAGAACGCTGCTCCTAAAATATATATATATATATATATATTTCTCTTGTCTCTCGTGGCATTGTCTACTGGTAATGAGTAAGTAAAACCGTAGATAGGGAGACATGACAATATAAAGATTTGCAGATGACTTTTCTTCCTAAAGAAAATAGTAGAACTTTCAACTCGAGACCAGAAGTTGAGATATAGATATATTTATAAAAAGATGAATCCTAAAGAAGTTGGCTTTCTTTGTTCACATCGCTGAGTGATATCGGATAAATGCCAACTACCTAGTTTTCGACTGTTATATGAGCGTAGCAATTTTCTTGAAAGTAACATTTTTCTATGATTTGAGGAGACACACACTACTGACGACTTGTCAAAGCTATCCATCTTGTTTGCTTATATCCGACGTTTTGATGTAATCAAAGACTTTTATGAGGTTATTCCCTACGTTCTTAAATAGCACCCCCTAAATAAAATCGTCTGTGTAAGTATGGGAGCGTGTCTTAAACAATTTTCTTTGATTTTATTCTTATTGAAATACGTGTATTTGATACTTATTTTAGCTTAGAAGACGTAAAAGCTTGCCAAAAATTTCAAAGAGATTACGCACAGGAAGGAACCATAACGCGCCGATAACCTTTTCTGTTCTTACAAGTAGTGGAGAAACATTTTCAATCCAAAGCGTGTCTGAAGTGAATAAACATTAGATTTTTTTTTTAAATTCCATTCTTAGTTGTGCGAAAAATACATTAACCCTTCCTCGTATTATGTAAGAATGGTTGCTATCGGTTAAAAAAACACCGCTACTGTTTCTTTTAAAAATCCATTTCTCTTTTATTTAAAATTAAAAATAAATAACATTTTTTCGAATCAGATTAATTATACTTTAAGTCACAGCTAATATTCGTCAAATAAAGTTTCAGAAAAGTATATATTATTTTTGAAAGTTGTTTTTATAAATAGAATTACATTGGAATGGAAGACGAATAAAATGTTAATCAACTATTTCGGAAAAGATAAAACAAAAATCGATTCCAGTTAATATAATTTCTGTTTGAAATACACCAGAGTATATTTCGTACTGGAAATGGTACATTTGATACTTTAGCTCTCAATTAAAGCAAATATTAAAACTTCAACAAAGCCTTTTCATTTATAAAAAAAATCACTTTAAACCAAGGTATCGAAAATAAGTAGAGGTACTTAAAAAATCTTCCGTAATCACTTCACGCTAGGTAAAGCAAGATGTAAAAGATTCTTCCTAAGTATTAACTCCGCAGGAGTCTCAATATCTTCTTTTCTTTGTTTGGCTAAACGTCGATAAAGTCCGCCATTTTCCTTTTCCTTTGTAAGCGGAATTGCTCCGGGGCCGCTTGAGGTATTGGAATGTCAAAATATCGTAAATGACACCCATGACATCTTTTTCTTCAAGAGAACTACTGTAAGCATCGTCCGACATGCGTTTCCTGATTTAGTTCAAATGTCTCTTGTGAGTAAACTGGCAACCTTTAATTATGTAATCAACTATTTCGGAAAAAATAAAATAAAAATCGATTCCAATTAATATAATTTCTGTTTGAAATACACCAGAGTATATTTCGTACCGGAAATGTTACATTTGATACTTTAAGTCACAGCTAATATACCAGTAATAAAATTTGGCTGTTGGACACTAACATATATAATCCAATACTAAGTTATTTAACATCGAATTCTGTATGGGGCACTCAGTAAGGATTGAGCTCACTACTTAGTAATAACTATCCGCAAGACGAATCTCAATACCTATAACCGAGTGGGCAATAGAAGTTGTGATATATATATATATATATATATATATATGCGGTCGGGTAATGGATAGCGGCTTGAATTGAGGAATCGGAGAGCCGAGTTCGAATTCCACTCGAATCCATTACATTCACTTACGTGCTAATACCTTCTTCTCCCTCCAGCTATGGGTAAATAGCAAGACAGACTGGGTTCTATAGCTTTGGATGGTAACTGGTCTAGGAGAAGGAGAACTCTGAATTCCAAACCTGCGGAGGGTCGTTTTGGGACCTTGTGGCACGTAGTGCACCAGGTCTCTGTGTTCGGCTCTTCAAAATGTGTGGATGGTCCTGCACGAAACCTTCACCATTATAATCAAATCTCATGTGCTGTTGTCGGGCTGTCGGTTTCCTAGGAACTGATCTGCTTGACCCTCATACGTCGAATCTCGACGGGAGAGTCGAGTATATATATATATATCAGGAAAAATATTTCGGTTGAGCACTCGGAGAGGAAAAGTGAGTTTGTAAACAGTGACTATTACTGCTGCTAATGCAAAACCCTTCGATAAAACGAATCGAGTTCTCCCAGTCACCGATGGGTTTATCTAAAAATAAATACGTTTAAATTCACTTTCATCCCTGCCATGCAGGGATGAATGGCTTAGGGGCAGATTCTCCGACTGATGCCAAATCAGTCGAGTTTCGATCCCGGCTTGAGGCAGTCGGATGTCTAGCCACACTGATGAGCTGTGAAACAGCGAAACAGTCTGTCTGCCTGCCGCCTATATCACCAGGAGCAAGTAGTTAGCTTTCCGAAGAGGAGTCTTTACGATATTGACAATACCTGAAAAAAAAACATCATTCCATAGGACCGCTATTTCTCTCATGCAACACACTGCTTTACTTGGGCCCATTGACTGAAGTATCAACATCCTCGGAGGGCCGACGGTTTGCCTCACTACAATGCAGATGTCCGATCCGTCATCGGCAGCATGGCTACCAGCTTGATATCCCTACGTATCAAGTGGCTTCAATCAACATGCTGAAAGGGAATATCTCTGGCAACAACCCACCCAAGAAAGCCCTACAAGAATTGGAACATCTCAACCATTGTCAGACTCCAGTGATCACATTTGAACATCTGTTGTTTGCTTTGGTAAAGGAAATGCAGTGGGGGTGAGTATGGTGAAAAGAATTTTGCCATCCTATTAGGCGGTCTTTATATTGAGATGATGTAGCATCATCGTCCTCGGATAATGAGGATGCACCATCTCAATCTTCCTCCAATGAAGATGAGTGCAAGTTCTCGTTCAGGAAGCGATAATCAATCTGCCGATGACACATCCTGAAATATCCCAGAAATTCCGAGCTGGGTACATCACCGACCAGAAGACGAAGAGACTATCGATCAGTCCCCCGGGGAGAACAATGCTGCTATCCATAGAGACGGGGGTGCAGTGGGCTTTACTGACAAACCTAACGCTCTACGACGGTAAATGCTGGCAGGATAAGCAGTTGCCAGGCTCATCGAATAGTTCCACGATGAAAATGACCCAGGGAACAGACTATAAGACACAAGGCACCATAACCAAGTGTACAGACTGCTTTCCTGAAAGATATACAGTCGATGGGAAACTTGATGGTAGTGTTCGGGAATACATTCGGAGAGTCATGATCTGGTACGCGACACCATGGGGATCGAGCCACAGGGAACTGTAGACCCCCCCAGTCATGCACACGATGTGGGTCAGCTGCAGATTGACAACTTCGTAGAGTGAACGAAATAGATATGAGATGCCATCCACAGAAAGAAGCTGAAAATCTTCAGTCAGCCTGCTTTATGACAGCACACTGCAAACTTTGTAAAGAAGAGCAATGTCCAACTGATCCCACTGAAAAATTGTTATACCAGAACATTACCTATTCTATTGTAATAGACTCTCCCCCAGATAATAAGTAGTAGTAGCAGTCGCCAGTTGAGCTCAGTGGAGTTGAGCGGTCTCTGACTGCGCGCGCCTTCTGTCGAACTCTCTGCGTTAGCAGAGAGGAACCCGGACGAGGCTTTGCCGAAGGGCGGGGTTTCGTCCGGGGAGGTAGACAGGGCCTGAACCGGCCTTGTGCCATATTCGGTCCTCGTGGGTGGAACGATAAATACTCAGTGGAGTTGAGCGAGTCAGTCGATGTCGGACATCGAAGTATCAGCCATCACAACTAGATTGCTGCGTCATTAACTATTATTGCAAGTTCCTAACGTTTTGTACGTCGAACCTAATTTAGGACGACTTATTGTAATACAAGCCTCCACTGTGAAAACTTCTCTACAACACAAATGCAGCCCTTAATCAGCACGTCTGACGAGTAATATACCAGATCGGGCATGTCTGGGAACAGGACCTCATTCTTGCCGTAACTTCTCCATCACTAACCGACTTGGCTTAGATCAAGCTCCGCGAAATGTACAAACCTCTCTGGACAACTCTCCCCGAGGCATCCAATGTTTGCCGGAAACCTGTTTCCGGCAAATTCCAGAAGAGCTGCATCAAGAAGTGCAAGTGCAAGAAGGCTAATCTAGAATGCACACTACTGTGTGTATGCTACGGAGAGTGCTCTCAGAACTAAGTTCGCAAAATTAATATGAAGATTCTTAACTGTTCCCGACAGTACACGGTTACTGTAAAAAGTGAACTGATCTGCATATTGCATTTAATAGATTATGTCTTAATTAACATGGCAATTAAATGCAGTATTGTCCCTTGACTACAGAAGTATAACATTTGACTCCTCTAGGATTGATCTGTCCTTGTTGTTGCATTATAGATGTAATTAACATAATTGCGTTAATAATTTTATTAATTGACATCTTAATTGGCATGATCAGTGTTCATGAATAGCTAAAATAAATAAAATCCCAAACATTTCTGTTACAAAATAAAGCCATCTAGAGAGAATTCGGAAAACCGTAAATTAACTTTTTTTTTTACTTTCTCAAAAGTGAACATGCTAACAAAATCTGTTATAGGCTTTCTGTAAGATCCCGAAACAGAAAACTAGTAAGTGTTCAAAAGGATTTTCTTTGATGACAAGATAGGTAAGTAAATTTGCAACGAATTATCTCTGCTCAAGTCCTGGACGCATCTTCTCTCTGCCTTGTCTACAAGAAGTCGGTCTCTCTTGAAAATAAAAGTTTAAAAAAAGAAAAGAAAAAGAAGCAATCTGCTGATTGGTCTTTAAAAGTCACGTGATCGAGCAAGCTCAGTGAACATTAACTGAAGAAAAAGAAGGAAAGTTCTCCCGAAAAAACAAATAAAACCACGAAAGTGAAATATATCCCAGAAAGATCTGCTCCTCAAAGTCTCTGAAATTCCTTTCTTCAAATTATTTCTTTACTAATTATTTTCCTAATACACGGCTCAAGAGCCACTCAAAGCCGGAGGTGACTTAATGAAAGTGTTGTATAAACGTAAGAGGAGGTATTAAGTGAACATTATGTGGAAATGTAAGGTAGATAACGGATGGCCCTAGATTTGAAAGGGTTAATTTTGTAGTGATCAGGGAAGCATTCTTTTGGGATTCAAATCAAGGATTGTTGGGAAAAAAAACCATCCCGAATTGAAGTTCCTTTTTTTTTTAATGGAATTTTAAAAGTGTGCGGATTATTCATCTCAGTGTACGTGGCTTGATGGGTACTAGATGTAAAGATCTGACCTGGTGAAACTAAGGAATGTATCTCGTCAGTTCCCCTTTTAAATATTTTAAAAAAAACGGTACGACAACGATTTTCGTGGAACAGAATATTGCCACATTTTCTGCTATTCCACTCAAAGACGAGACGGCATTAATTTTGTCGCCAATACGAAATCTACAATGATCATCGTTCATTTATCCTCGTTTTGGTTTGGACAATCTGTGTCCCAAGGCAAATAAGCACATCATTGTGATTCGTCTAGGGCAGGGATTACCAAACTACGCGATCTCAGTTCATCCGGCCTGCCTCCGTACTGTGCCACAAATGAGCTAAAATATAATTATTTATATGGAATTAGCAATAGATTGCAGCTTAACATACTATGTAGAAAAAATTAAAATCTAAGTAAAATGCCAAAATTCGGTCAATCTGAATTTTGCAGCTAACTGTAATATAAGTTTTAGGTAAGTAAGTGGAATAAAAATTGAACGACTCTTGATATGCGAGCTCTTTTTGTGTAAGTATCTGCATTGAAGTTTCTAAGAAAAGCGATTGCAAACCTGCTGCAGCAATTATGTTTTAACTTGCATTGCCGTGTTGAAACCGGTTTGAAGAGTGCCGTATATAAAAAGAACTGACTTCAGCGCAATATGTCATTTATTTTTCCTGAACTCATTATAAAATGTAAATAGATAACAAATCGAACCGGGTTGACTAATGAACATTTAAAAGCAATTCTCTTGGTTGGATGCAGCAATTCCAAACAAATATTGATTATATCTTAAAAGGTAAACGCCATTTTCAGAAATCTCACTAACCTTTTTACCTACTTAGTTTGTGAGACTCGGATATGTGCGTACTGGGTATGATAAAACTATTTTATCGCTAATGCCGCCTGCTTTGAAAACATTTTGGTAAATAAATATGTTCTCTTTATTTCTTGTGTATTCAGTGTAATGTATTGATTAAAATGCTTATCCGGCCCTCGCTCGTCATTGTTTCATATATCTAGCCCTCTGTGAAAAATGTTTAGTGATCCCCTGGTCTGGGGACAGTTCAACAGCAGTTACTTCACTTCACCTAGCTATATCTATGTGATTCCATCGTCATCGATTTATTCATGTGCCAATCTATGGTGCATGTCTTGCGGGGTTTTTTTTTAGTCTTTGGAATCTTATATTGGCTCGTATCTTCCGTATTTTGCAATCGCGTAGTCCTTGCCCATGTAAGGAGCCATCATTAACTCTAGATCAGTTCCCAGATTGCTATTTTCCCAGGGCTTTTCTCGTTCCATTTTTAATAATGTATTACGCCAATGGTCACATAACGCATGAGGATTATTCGTAATCTCTTGTCCTATTCTCATAAGCAGATATTCAATCGAGTAGAATTTAAAATATCGTTATATTTCATCGTTTAAAAATGGTATTCAGTAGGGCAGCGAAAACGTGGTCCTAAACATAATTAAATATTCCTAAGAATTAGCAACAGTTCTTTAACTATACGGGGGTCGACCCCATGACATGTTTTGATCTAATTTCCGTGCTTGTTTTTTTTGTTGTTGTTGTTGTTGTAGTCTCTTCCCTCTAATGAGTCTAATATGGACTCGTCCACTTAAATAGTAGGAAAAGTAAACCTCGTGGGAACGGTATATATAGACTGTTCTGCTGAGGCTGTTCACAGCTTCTGTCGAAACTCTCTGCTTTTGCCAGAGAGGAACTCGGACGAGGCTTTGCCGAAGGGCAGTGTTTCATCCGGGATGGTAGACAGACTCGAAACCGTTTATGCGGGGATTTTTTGCCGACTGCCCACGTTAAAACTCGGCCCTGTGCCACATATATCCCTCGTGGGGAGGCTGTTAAATATTAATGTTGATATAGACTGAACGCTGGTCAACCAATACACACTCCCAAGTTGTGTAACACACATCTGTTGTATTTACTGTTCAATACACTATTTACTGCAACCACTCGTTTTGTTATTTCTTAACCAAATGCTTGCTCACAACATTTTTAAATATAAGAAATGAAAAAGGCTGTGACGGAGGCACTAGACACCTTCACTTAGGAAGAATACGAAGGAGGCTGTCATAGAAGGCTAGAAAGCAAAGTCAACTTTTAAAATATTTAACCCATAGATAGGGGAGAAGAAGTGCCTTTCCAAACGAAATCTGTGTGTAAATGAAAGCAAGCCATTAGCCAAGATTCCACTTACTTTTTTTTTTTAAGCGTTTCACCCCAAGCAAGGCGGGAAGCCACTGGGATGCAAGGGGTTACAGGAAATAGCAAGATCAGATAGGAGTGATAGAAGGAAGGATGAGGGTAGTGGATAGATTAAGGCGACTGGAGATGTCGATTGACATTACATTTGAATAGCTACGAAGATAACAATTATGAAGCCAAAATAATAATATTGGCAGTAGACTTGTTCGATTTCTTCTTATCTCCTGATATACAAGATTCACTACGGAATTCTTGAGAATTCTTCAGGAGAAATATTTATTTTAAAACAAAACTGTTATCTCCTTCAAAGTAGGACCCCATTCCGACTTATATTGTAGAACTGCAATCATTTCTTGAATGCACCCTCTCAAATAAACCTCATAAGTGAAGGTGCCATGAGTCTTAATCACAGACACATTCATTTCGTTCCCGTTCTCAGATCGTTGGTTCCTGTGACTTTTTTTTTTCCAGTGAATAACACAAAACTTCATGATAAAAATATGAAATTACTAAAACTATTTAAGGATTAATGATTTGTGGGTGGGGCGGAGATAAAAAGGCGAGAACTCTGGAAAATTTCACATTGCAGGGCTACGAGGAGGTCTTCAGGAAATGGAGCACTACAGATATACAGGGTGTTTCAAAAAATTTGATATCCTTTGAGATGTAAATATCACAGAAAGTACATGATTAAGGCAAATGAAATTAAAAAGTATTAATGTTGAAGATCATAAGATTTATTCTTCCAAATCTGAATGAGAAATTCAAAAGCCTGTGGATTATGTGAACGATTTCACAAATGTGAAGTTTGTGGTCGTCCGGATTCTTTTGCTCTGCACAGACAGCCTTCCTCTTTGAACTTTTATGCCATCTCCAAATCTGCATTCCTGTTGGTGACTTTCTAGAGAACTCTCTCATAAATGCACGCTGCACAGTCTTGTTTGACTGTGTTCTAGCAAACTCCAACACACAAAACGCCTTTTCTCTTCTAGTAAATAGCATTTTTATACCTGTAAAGAAAAAGATTAATAATTAAAGAACATAAAAATACAAATATGAAAAACACAAAAACATAAAGACATAAAAACATAAAACAAAAATTACACATAAAGATGCTATTAAAATTTGAAGTCATTTCAAGGAGATCTAACAAAGTTATTAGATTGCGAAATGATATCAAATTTACAGGGTGTTTCAAAAAATTTGATATCATTTCGCAATCTAATAACTTTCCACTTTCAACTTCTGTTGAGCGATATGCATATGACTCCTTCGAATGTTTCTGCTGTCATCTCTAATCTGGATCCACGCAAAGCATGTGGACCTGATAGTATATCTGTAATAGTCCTTGAAAAGTTTGTTCCTGTTCTCTCTAAACAATATAATAAATGCTTCGCTGATTCTTTCTTTCCAGCTCCTTGGAAATCCTCCTTTCTTGTTGCCGTCTTTAAGAACTCTTCAACGTATCAGTCCATTAAAATTCTACCCCTTTTTGTCAAGAGTCTCTAATGAACTCTGAATTGGTTAACCATCTCACATCGCAGAGCCTTCTTTCAGACCAGCAATATGGATTTAGCTTCTCGAGATCAACTGATGATGTATTAATGATTATTGAGTCTATGTCTCTTTAGATAATAACGGTGAAGCTCGAACTGTTGTTTCGGAAATCTAGAAAGCGTTCGACATGATTTGATAACCCGGTTTTCTTCACAAGTAATGCTATTGCATACCGGTCTTTCGTGTACATCGGCATTCTTCACATGTTTATGCTATTTCTGGGTGAATTTTCGAACTGATTCCATCTTATTATCAAATCCCAAAATGAAAGTGGTCTTGAGAGGTTACTCTTCTAGAACATTTTATGCTATTGCAGGTATTCCCAAGGGCTCTATCTTTAGACCTAATATTTTCTTAATTTTCATCAAAGACCTTCCTGATAGCATCTGTTCTCAACAAGATATCTATGCTGATGAAATAACTATCTACTCCTTCCTCGATAGTAAGTCTGCTGATCTAAAAAACTGACATACCATCTGCTGTTAACTGGAGCAATGAATGGCTTGTTAATTTTAACGTCTTCAAAAGGAAATTTCGCTCTAGTAATCATTTGAATGACTTATTTCTGTCCACCCCCTCATCAGCATGGCTGATGCTAACCCCCACGCACCTAACACGTTGTGGTTACTCTGGCTAACCTTCTCGACTGAAACGAAGTGAAAAGATTATATTGAACCCACAGCTAAGTTTATTGCTAATAAAGTTGTTTAACTGTGTCGTGAAAGACAATTTTTTCACCGGAATCTATCTGTTGTAGAGTGGTTTCACAGTGGAGGCTTGTATTTGCACTAAGTCGGTGCTAAAATAGGTTCGACGTACAAAACGTTAGGAACTTGATATAATAGGTAATGACGCAGAGAAATCTAGTGGTGGTCGCTGATACTTTAGTATCCGACTAACGGTCGTCCGGCATCGACTGACTGCCCGACCCCCTGAGCGACGGTATTTAGTCACCCTCCCACTAGGACATCATGTGGCACAAGGCCGGTTTAGGTGGGATCTCCGAGCCCGTGGGCTCGGCCAAAAATATGCCCATTGAACCCGTATAAATGGGTTCAGGGTTAGTTTACCTCCCCAAAAGAGACTCCGCCCTTCGGCGTAGCCTTGTTCGGGTTCCTCCCCGCCCGAAGGCAAAGAGTTCAACCGGTCAGCCGGTCTTCCGACTTCAGACTGAACTCAGACCGACCCACTGAGCGATATTCAGTCACCACCCCCATGAGGGCATCATGTGGCACAAGGCCGGTTTAACGTGGGATTCCCGAGCCCGTGGACTCGGCCAAAAATATGCCCGTTTAAAACCCGTATAAACGGGTTCAGGGTCGGTTTACCTCCCCGAAAGAGACTCCACCCTTCGGTGTAGCCTCGTTCGGGTTCCTACCCGTCCGAAGGCAAAAAGTTCAACCGGTCAGCCGGTCGTCCGACTTCAGACTGAACTCAGACCTAACCGCTGAGCGACTCTTCGTTACTCTTACTACTCCTATTTATTATAGGTGGGAGAGTCTATTAACTATAGAATAGGTGTGTTCCACTATAACACTATCTTAAATATTTATAAGTCTACCTTTCGTCTACGGTTATAAGTTTGCTGCCACATATGGTCCCGTGCTCTTGCTAGGAATTTAAAGATTCTTGAGAAAATCCAAAGAGGAATCAGCAAAATTATTGGTCATAATCTGATGTCACGGTCTCAGACACTTTTCCACCGGTATAATACACCTTCCCTCTGCCTTTTCTATAAATACTTTTTTTTATAAATACTTTTTTAATAAATACTTTTTTATAAATACTTTCTATAAATAATTTTCTGTAAATACTTTTCTATAAATACTTTCTATAAATACTTTCATCATAATTGTTCGGCTGAACACTCCGCTCTTGTACCTAGACTTTATAAAATTTAAGCCTAGTTCTAGGTTTGGCACAACGTTTCATATATTTACAGTTGAATTTGCTATATGTAACCGTAAGTTCTAGGCTAACAATTTATTTTCTCGGAAAATTCTATTCTGGTTCCAGCCAATATTCATTTTCAAAAAGTTAAAAACAATATGAATCGTTATTTATTGTCCTCTTGGTTACTCTTCTATTGTTCTTCCTACTTAATAAAGCCTCTCTTTTTTCTTATTCTTTCACATTGTGTCTTCATGGCCTTAATCTCATGCATGAGGTATAATGATTTAAAAAAAATGTCACGACGAGTCTAATTAATGAAGTTTATCGCTGTTAATTCGACTATATAAATTTGTGACGTCATGAAAATTTCCTTGTTTACACGTATATCTTGACAAAAGTAAATTCGTCTCACACCTTATTATAAGGCAATGATTTATTTCTCCATGAATACGTGACAAACAATTTAAAGTACAACCTAGGCCTACACTGCTTACACTTTCTCTGAGTTTGCGCCTGGCATTATCACAGATAAGCTGTCAAAATTAACGCGGTATATAAAATTTCTATTTTACAACATTATGTCTGGCTAAGCAGCGTTACGGAATCAGAGAGGTGACAAACCAGAACAAGCACTCATTATTATTGTGTTCATTTGCCTCAACATCAGATGAAAATGTTACGAGATAGCCAGGTCGAACTTTGCTGTCGAACAATGACCTGCTTTTTACAATCATGGTGCTCTCAATCAAGAAAAACCGATAAAAAAAGTCTATTTCCTTTAGAGCCGACAAACACTTTGTTAATGGAATAACAAAATTAATTTGCGATGAATTATTTCAGCATTTTCGTGTTAATTAATAGATTGAATTAACTTCACCAGCAAAAAGCATTAATAACATCTTAGGTGTAGGTTTTCTACTTTGAATTGAGACTACAGCTGTCATTTAATTCCGATATATATATATATATATATATATATATATATATATATATATATATATATATATATATAGTTACCTCAAAAGCCAAAGTAAATTGTTAAACAATAAAAACAAAATAATGGGAAAATGTAGACATTCAAATAAATATCTACTATTTTACTCAAATACCGATACAAACAAAGACCTAGCGCATATACACAATCACGCCAAAACAAAATCCGGATAAAATCATCACACAGACACACAAACACAAATATCTATAAACACACATACACAAACATCTAAACATACATACACACACAAATCTAACCACGATGTAGAAAAAGACATATACATCAACAGGAAAAAAGTGGTTTACTCCATATAACAAATAAATCAATCCTAGAAAAAGAAATTAAACAAATACGCTCAAACAGGGTCAGCACAATACAAATCAAACTATCACCAAGAAATCCCAACAAATGATAACATGACACCCATCAAGTGAAAAAATCCACACTCCTCAAGTGAAAGATCACACACCCTAATAAAGATATCAAATTGCACCAAACCATCCATAAATACGACAGAATTGTGAAGTAGCAGCAGAGAAGAAAACAACTCTGAGTGAAAGCACTACTTCAATGCGCATTGGAAATTTCTAAGTCGGCATGACTGAACCAAGTTTCTCCATATTAATTATATCTCTCATATATATATATATATATATATATATATATATTACAAAGAATAATTGTCTGTCTGATATATGGGCATAATTTTAAATTTACCCTGGTTACATTTATAGATGTGTTGTGATAAAAGGAGTTTTCTGTTGTCTGGTAATTAGATGTTGCTTTTGTGGAGGGAAATTCTGTTTAGTTGTTGGCTCATACCAATATATGACTTCTTGCATTTTGTGCATTTGAGTGCATAAATCACATTTTTGATGTTGCAGTTTAAATTATGAATGTCGTTTTGGGGTTTTCAAAAGCGTAGTAGTTTCCGTTTATAATGATGTCGCAAATACCTATATAGCAAACAGACAATTATTCTTACCCACAAATACAAGAAAAAATTTTCATAAACAAATTTAAACCCGCACTAAATAGATGATAACCGCCCACACAAAAACACACATGTACACATAATGGCCAAATACAGTGGGCGAAACACTCACATGCATGCGAAAACACTCACACGCGGTTATTTGTGGAGCACGAATATATATACACATATTGGCAAAAACAAATGGGACTATTCAAAATCTCACACACGAACTCTATACAACATAGGAAGTGTGTGTATGTATGTATATATGTATGTATATATGTGTGTGTATGTATATATATGTATACTAATTCCTTATATATGTATGTAGAGGGAATATATGTACATATACACATACTGACAAAAATATACAAAATGCAAAAAAATGGAAATAGACCTAAGCACATAAAGGAATCATTAAAAGATTAGAGTACAGATATCTTTCCTGGTCCTTTCTCGTAACGATGTTAATTGTTTTATTACCTTTCAGAAGCAGAACTTTCTCACTGCCAGTTCAAGAGAGACATTTCTTTCACTACCACACAAAAAAGATGTTTAAATATCCACTCTTTGCCGGAATAAGGTTGCGAGGCCCGAAACACGTGTTGCAAAATTATTGAAAATAAATCATAATATATATTTTAAAAAATCCACATTAAAGGCTTTTGCAGTTTCTCTCTTCTTTTTGCATATAAACTTTTCACTCTTTGAAACAAGTGTAACCACTTCCTTTTATATATATATATATATATATATATATATATATATATATATATATATATATATATATTAATGATTTCCCCACAAGCAAGTGAGGGGGGTTCCACTAGCACACAGGGCGTTACAGAGAGTGAAAGTGAAAGTGAAAGAAAATATTGGGCTTAAGGGCAATCGAGGAAAAGAAAAGACGAACGGGTTTCAAGTCAACAGAAGATAGCGGTTGATGCACCATTTAAATTTTTGAAGATTTTAGCTATCAAGAAAGCAAACAAACGGAAAGGGGACTTCCACATTCGGGAAGTCCGAGATAAATAAGACGTTGAAGTAGAATTGGCGGTTACATTAAACTATTTCAACTTAAAAGGCAAGGATCTAGACACTTAAATTCCCATAGTCGGACACCAGGAAAATCATCAGTTATATATATATATATATATATATATATATATATATATATATATATATATTATAGTTAAATTCCCAGATGAATTCTGTGGACCAGACAGATTGGTATCAAATGACAATTGGAAAAAAAATCATACATTTTGCCGACGCGTTTCGTCTTCCGATTTTTCAAGGCAAAAATGAAATGAAATGTTTTTTGCTGTTATAGTTACATTAAAATTCAAAATTAAAAAAGATAGACGCTTGTGTCTATAAAGGTAATTACATTAACCAGAAAAAGGCTTAGACACAAGCGTCTATCTTTTAATTTTGAATTTTAATGTATTGTAACTATAAAGCAAAAAACATTTCGATTTCATTTTTGCCTTGAAAAGTCGGAAGACGAAACGTCGGCAAATGTATGATTTTTTCCAATTGTCATTTGATTTATATATATATATATATATATATATATATATATATATATATATATATATATATATATGGAGAGAGAGAGAGAGAGAGGGATAAATATATATAACCGTAATACACGTCTGATACAGACAGCACAGGATTCACCTGTAGGCCAACATCTTTTAGATAATGGAGATTGTGCGTACAAGGACATTGATTCGTGGTTTTCAATTTTGAGAAAATCACGGTTGGCAAAACATCTGCCCACTTTAGACGCATTTTACATTCAATTAAACCGAACGTCTTTGTGTCGACTGAAAGAGAAATTTTCTCTTTCTTCATTGTGAAGCCTGTGAGTCTTTATTTTCCTTTAAACTCACTTGAAATATTTATTGTTTCTTTGTTTTTTTGTTTGTTTTTTTTTTTTTCATTTTCCCCCTCTTTTATTTTTCCACTTTTTAAAATGAAGTTTTGTTTTAATCGTCGTTCCCCGTTTAAAATTGTAATGACTGGGGTAAGCAAACATTTGCCATGGAAATAAAGATAAGAGTAACGACAGGCCTGTGACATTTCGCATGTGATAAAACGGGTTGGTTGCAAAGCGGATAATAATTCCTCTCGCACATATCTCACGTAGACGCTATTGGACTCTAAGGCGTATAATAGAGGGAGGAAATGCGAAGCCTTTTCAGATTTGACAACAACTCATTTTTTGAAATTATTGCTTTCCAGGAGCAATCAGGTCCTTTCGGGGATGATAAAAGAACAACTGAACTCTCTAATATGCGTACAAAAAAAATACAATATGCAATATATATATATTTATGGTTGTGTGTGTGTGTTTGGCGTACTCGCATGTATGCGTGTGTATATGTGTACTATCTTGCGAGTTCGAATACCTGTCGAGGCTCCTGCGTTCTCTTTCACGTAAATACTCTTTCATTGGTCTCTGTATCATTGGTTGTCAACCCGTCTAGAAGACCAACTATGAAATCAAAACCAGTTGGACATGTGACTATCAACACTAGTCCGTCAAAAAATGACTTACTATGGAAACAGATGGCGTGGAGAAACTGTCGTTCTATACTTACAAAAGAGTTTACATGGTTAATATATACACTAGTAGATGTACTCGTATATGTCGGTTAAAATGATAAGGAGTAGTTAAACAATAGTAAAACGATATCAGAGTGTAAAATTGTCTGCTTTCGGAGAATAAAATTAATAGATTTTCTCCGGTATACTTATATAAAACATAATTAGATCATATTTGAAGCACTGTCATATGCCCCAGTCGACGAACGGGTTATAGGGCGACCATATGCCGACTAGGAGATATATACACTGTCACACCTGTGGAGAGAGAGTGGACAATTGGTAAACAAAAAAAAGTATTTTTAAGACTACTGTTCCGTTGGGTTAATCGAACAGTAATCTTTCCCAGGTCCGCTTCGTTTTCAACACAAATACTGATCCACAATACAAGGAGGAACATAAGGCTTAGTGATTTGATACAATAATTTTAATATATACAAATATACATATATCAAAATATAAAAGAACAGATAAGTATGAGTTAAACTATCCAACGACCAGATCTCGAACTTATTTGGGATATCAAACTCGCCGAACACCAAATGGATTGAACGTTATTTCCTTATATTCCGTGTCCGGAGTTGCCTGGATAGAACTAGACAAGTCATCACTATCGAATGCACCTTATCTTTCCGTTCGTGAACCACTAGCATCTCGGCTTCGGTCTTGCTTTTTCAAAGTCCAGAAAACAACTGATCCTCGAGTGAATCTTTTACTGTCACGTGTCTTAGTTTTTTTGGCGCGAATTCTTACGTACTTGCATCCCCTGTCTAGACAGTTTCCGTTACGGGTAATTGGGTCAGTCGACCTTTCGACCTGCCTTCCCAAAATGTCATAAGACTTCACGTAATCTTTATTTTGTTGCTAGGCGGAAATTAACGCGTCTATGCTATCTGCTTTCAATGTCCGTCACAAGCACCTTTAAGACAGCTCTAATATATCTGGAAAAAAAATTAAGTATAAATAAAAATGCTAAAAGAAAGCCATTGGTCCATATAGAAAACTTCAAGTATTTTACTATATCTTATGTATGTTCGTAAAAAGGTAGACAGAATGACATATTTCATATATGTAAGCGCGTTTTGGCAAGCAGAAATTACATACCCACACCAAACATTTAATCTACATTTTTCACTTTTCCATCTTAGACTTGTTCCCTCATTCGTCAAAATAAAAGAAAAACAGGCATTTAAAATTCTGAAATTTCATTTCTCCTCCAACTTAAACTTTTAAATATGATACTACTTTGCTTAAAAACGTAAATATTTTTTCGGAAGTTATTCAACATTGCTTGAGAATGGAACAAAAATTTTAATTTTAATTTTTGGTTCCGAAATATAGTAATTTCTGTGTCGCGATGAAAACATATTTTTACATAATAATATTAAAATATTATGCTTTACTTTGTATCGAGAACTTTCATAAAAATAAATGCTAAAGAACTGTAGATTATTAATATGACTTTTATTTTAATATATTTTATATATATATATATATATATATATATATATATGTGTGTGTGTGTGTGTGTGTGTGTGTGTGTTCGGTATATGATCTGTATATATTCTTATACCTCTTGTGTTCATTGTTATTGTCTATATTTTATAGCTTGTATTTCGCATTAAATTTCATATTTTTACATTCCATATCATATTCTGTAACCTATTCGCATTCCATAGTCCTGCATAATTCTCATTACCATTTTATTCAGTTCCATTATTCCGGGTGTTTTAAAACCTCCTGCACCTCTGTCATTATGTCTCAGGAAGTGAAATGAAAGAAACCCTTTGCGTCTTCTTCTTCTGATATATATATATATATATATATATATATATATATATATATATATATATATATATATATATATATTATTCACAAAATCTAAGACTACAGTTGTGATGTAAATATTCGGCGAAGAAATCTTATGAAGTAAAAATCTCTGATACGCATCAAAAGAAAAGTGTTTTTTTTTCTGATGCGGCATAAATCCTTAGGCAGTTCAAGACTAAGGAAAAAATTCGGTATGCAATCTTTTCATTGATATTTTAATTTTCTATGTCTTGATAACACTTTTAGTCCCTTTGTTAATACTTTCATTTTTCTTGTATTTTAGGTTTCTTTTTTTTAGCATAGTTCCATATAGTTTTTCGCTTGAAAAAATTCTGAGACCCTTCAAATACCTGATTCTAATTTTAAGTTGAGTCTAATATTAGTAAACTCTATTGGCCACACCTTGATCGTTCAATCTTCTTTTTGATTTGTATTGCTGATAATTAAAAGACATCTTATTTTAGCTTGTGGAATATGAAGGAATGTCTATAGTAGATAGGAATTTCCCGACATTGCCAAATTATGGCGCTGGATTCTAAATAAAGCCAGGTAGATTTTGAAGCTAGCAGGCTTTCCTTTGTGGGGAAGATGGCTACAGTTTTGGTGCTAAGGCATTTAGTAAGATGTACCAAGTCAGACTTGCAGATCCTGAGTAATGACTTCGATATTCACTAGGTGGTTCATATGGGAGCCATATTTAAGCTGGGATATTGTAATGTTAGCCCAGTTAAACAATTCTACTGGTTAGTACTGATAGAGAGAAAATAAGAAGAAAGAGGGATAAAGAGGGATACAGAAAGAAAGAACGAAAGAAAAGAATAAGTAAAGTAAAGAAAGAAAGAAAGAAAGAAAAGAAGAAAATCACTCAGAAATATGGAAAGAGGAACAGACAAAGAGTAAACAGAGTTAAAAGGAGAGAATGTGAGTTAATGCGGTTGAACCGTTCTACTAATGAGAGAAAGAAAGAATTAGAGAGAAAGAGAGAAACAGAGAGAATAAAATATATAATATATGGATAGAAAGAAAGAGAGCGAAAGAGAATGATAGAAAGAAAGAGAGAGAGAATAAGATAGAAAAAGGGAGATAATAAGATAGAAAGAATGAGAGAGAATAAGATAGATAGAAAGAGAGAACAGAAGAGATAGAAAGAGAGAAAGGAAGATAAAGAGTTAATAAGATAGAAAGAAAGATAGCTAATAAAATTAGAGGGGGAAAATAAGATAGAAACAAAGAGGGCGAATAAAGTAGAAAAAGAGAGAGAATGAGATAGAAGCGATGAGAGAAAATAACATAGAAACAAAAAGTGAGAAAAGAAAGATAATCATTCAGTAATATAGATAGGGAAAGTGAATGTTGTAGAAATTTCAAATGAATTATGGGACCTAGCTAGCAGTCTAGTAATAGTGCCTTTAAATTTGTGAAGTCGATCTACCAAATAGGAATTACCGTGAAAATATTCATAGTAAAGACATATCGTAGCTACGTTACAGAGATAGGAAAATAACTGAAGCCGAAATGCTAGGTCAGGACCTGTAATGTTGCGGCTTAAAAGATTAATTATTTTGCCAGTATGCATATCTGTGTGTGTGTGTGTGAAGATAAAAATAAATAAATGAGATAATAAGCGCTAGTCCAGTAAAACAATTCTACCAATTAGTCGAAAGAGAGAGCCAAATAATGTCAGATGAAAAGAAAGTAAACGAATGAAAGCAAAGAAGAAAGAAAGGAGAATTCCTTACAGAAAGATGGAAAGCGAAAGAGATATAAACTTTAAAGGGGGAATGAAAGAATGAGAAAGAAAAGGTGTAAACTGAAAGATAAGGAAAGAATGAAAGTGACATAGAGAATGAAAGAGAAATAAAGAAAAAGAAAAATAAAGAAAGCAACAGAGAGAAAGAAAATGAAAGAGAAAAAGGGAAAGGGAATGAGAGAGTTATATAGTGGGAGAACGTAAACGAAAAGGAGGGAACAAAAAGAGAAAGAGAGAGGAAAAGATAATGAGAAAGAAAGAAATAAAAGGAAAGAAAAAGAGTACACCAATGAACAATCCAGTGACTAAAAATATATATCATTATAAAAATGAGGAAAACAATTTGTAGTCAGTTAACCTCACTGGGAGGAATCATTGTGAGAGTAAAAGGTCAATAAAAAGAAGACAAAAAAACTCATTTCTTGGGTCTCCGAGGAATTGTTTCGTGTTGGTAATCATTAATAGAAAAACGATTTGTCTTGGGACGATCTTTGCTCAAATTAAAAAAAATAAATAAAGATGGTAGCAGATAGAAAGGAGCTTCATTTATCAAACGAATAATTTGTTTTTTAATCTTTACACTCACTACACACAATGTTATGCACATTTACAAAGTAATTTATTTTTTAAGCTGAAATATTACCGGTTCAAACTTGGCATCTTATTTATTTATTCGTTTCGGCTGTTGTACTCTCCGGCCTTCTTCACCTTTTATTTCGCTCACTGGAGTAGACTCTTCTAGTTCCACGTGCCATGTTTAATGGGCATCGGTGTATGAATTTCTGGGTATTATAAACCTAATGTCTCAGCAACCATTTTTACCAGTGCTCATATTGCAATTTTTGTATTTATTTCTCTTGCTTATTTACACCAAGTAGTAATAATATGAATAATAGTTTTATGTTTTCTGGTTTTCTTAGATGAAGAATTGTCAATTATTATTAATTTTTTTTACTTGTATTTATTTCTCTTGCTTATTTACAATAAGTAATAATAATATGTATGTCTTAAATTGCCTGAATGTGGTAGATGAAGATATTTAGAAAGAGTAATAGGTGAAATGGTTTCAAATTCTGTCTACAACTATGGTGCTTTGTACTAATGTCTTTGAGAAAATATAACTCTTTTCTTCATCCATCTATGAATTACATAGCGGGACTGATTCTCTAACCTTGATTTGAAACGAGTCAAGAACACTGAAAGCTTTGAATTCAAAATTCTGGTGAAAGCGGAAAACTATATTTCCCAGGAACGTATACTGAATAGACATAATAGAGGGAATCTATCTTTGAATACACTAATTTTTATAAAAGACAGTGAAATAATATTATCGTCAACATCGACGTCATCATCATTAGTCTAATGAGCGGGTGTATTTATAGATTCGCAATGAAGATGAACACCTTAGAAGAAGCATAGACATATTTTACTTGAAGGCCGATGGCTTCAATGATCCTTTTGTGATGCCAACGTATACTCTTTGTCACTTTCGTCAATGCCAACGTTGTAGTAGAGACTTTGTAATCGCAGATACAAGCTACAGTAAGGCTGTTGAACAATATTGGTAACAGTCGCCATCGAATAAGACTCGCACTAGCAGTACTTGCTCGATAATAGTCGCTCGAAACGTAACCACGGAAGAGTGATCCGAATAGAGAAATAGTATAGTGAATAGAGTAGAGGATCGCGGCCCGTCTAGTAATAGAAGATAGAGCAGAAATAGTGATCCGTATAATACAGAAGATAGAATAGGAAAAGCGATCAGTGTAGAAGTCACGTGTTTTCCCTATGGTCACGTGATCCACTTCATTCTATAATGGGTTCGCCTGTGTTTGCTCACTGGTGATCTCTTTCCAAACTCAAAATGACGGCAGCGACACTTTATTCCTATATAACACATCCATACCATATCTATGGGAAGTAGACCTAATTGGCCGATCCCTCTCCACTTCAAATCACAGCCGATGCCCTCCAGTTTGAAGACTAAGCTTAGTTGCGAACGCATAGCTGTTGACCTCATTGGAGGTACCCTCTGCCTTGTCCATTGACATAAGCCCAGGAATCCCTCCGTTCGGGAGGTCATCAATGCGGTGGCTATATATATATATATATATATATATATATATATATATATGCTTTGCTTGGGGTGAAATGTTTGAAAAAAATAGTGTTGGTCAGCTGGTCAGTTATTCATTGTAGTCAAAAAGTACAGCTATATCTCTATCTATAAAAGGCAGGAGGATGTGTGTGTGTGTGTGTGTGTGTGTGAACGAATGCACAGACACCATTTTTGACAGATTTGCACCAAATTTTACATGCACATGCTCCAAGTTAGCGTGAAGGCCAAGACTAACTTTGCATTTTGCAACTTCCATCGATAGTGGAAATAATCGATTTTTCATGCTTCTATGGCAGTTTTCATGTAGTTTGCAGCCATTTTCTACTGGCCAGAGTGAGAGCCTATAGCTGGCTTCCACGAATAGGCAGGAAGATTCTACTGGCCAGCATGAGAGCCAACAGCTGACTGACTCGAATGTTAACTAGCATGCTAGCATGCAAAAAAAAAATCGATAGCTGCATTCGTCACAAGTGGGAACAATTTAAATCTGCATGGCACTTTACTCTAATTGGCTCATTCGCTTGCTTAAACTCAACGTTGATTCTGATTCCGCAGAACTGGGTTGGGTGTGAAAAAGTATTTATTGTTAACATTCTTTTTTCATTCGGTTTTTCCAGTTACGAGTCCTTTTTTAAACCTGATTGTTTTGTGTTAATTTTGTTTAGTTCTTTTTTCGTAACAGATTTAATGTTTAGTATTGAGCTTAGAAAAATTCTCAGTGTGTGATAGGCAAGAAGTAAGGCATGTATCAACATCAGCACGACAAAGGGCACGCCTTGAAAGGCAAGGAAGGGCAACAATATTTTAAGTCAAGTGATAGCGATTGCTGTATGAGTCGTACGATTTTTGAATCAAGCATGGGCAACGCCGGTCCATGCTGCTAGTCAAGTAATAAAAATGACTTCATAAATTTCTATTCTCATCATAACAACATCATAAAATCCAGAATAATTATCAGATGCTATTTAAAAGTACTCAGGATTTGTATCCTTCTATATATACATGATGACGTGAAATTCATTGAATATACATTTAAGTAATTCTACTGGCTTAATTATTTCATATTCAACGCGAAACTGAAGATTCTTCAACTATTTAGATAAATCCAATGAATTAAGATATATTGTTCTACCTACCATGTTTTCACAATTTCTATTGAAAAGAATTTATCTAAGCTTAACATAAAATTTGTTACGACTACTTCTAAAACGAACATTTATTTTCTTTATGTGCTGTGCCCATTCAGGATATAGGTGATCATGGCTCTCCATAATTTCTTGTTCTTTGTAGCTCTTAATAAATTTTGTCATTTTGCTACCCCACCTTAATCTCTGTTCCGCAATACATTTACACAAGTACCCCAGATAAGTTATGCGCTGTTTTCCTCATCCCTTTATTCTTCAAACTGTAATGGGAGTATCAGTTTTGCCAAGCCCGTTTTCCTCATTTTAAGTGACTATCGCAAATCAACCAATAAGAATGACCTCATAAATTTCTATTCTCATCATATTAACTAAATAAAATCCGGAATACTTATCAGAACCTGTTTAAGACAACTGAGATTTTTTTTATTCCTCAATATTTACATGATGAGGAGGAAGTCATTAAAAATACATTAAAAATTTTCTGCTACCTTAAGTATTTTATATTCAACGCGAAAGTGAAGACTCTTGAAATAATTCAAAATAGAAGAGTCAACTATTCAGATAAATCCAATGAACTAAGGAATATTGTTCTACCTAACAATTCAATTACAACGTAAAAGAATTTACAACTTCTAAAACAACCTTCTTTTTTCTTTATGTGCCGTGTTCTTTCAGGACGTTGGCGATCATGGCTCTCCACGAAATCCTGTTCTTTTTCATTCTTAAATTTTGCCTTCTTGTTATTTCTCCTAAACTCCGTTCCCCCCTTCAGTTACTCAATGCTTCGATTTCCTCTGTTCTTGCTTCCTCTGTCCTTGCCTTCTATCTGTCCTGTGAGTATCAGATTTTCCAATCCCTCTTTCCTCATTATGGAAATTTCAATTGTCTCTTCTTGATATTATGCATTAGTTTCCTTTTTATTTCCACTTCCGCGTTGCTCACATGTTCGGTCCATGGTATGCACATTATCCTTCTGTGGAACCACATTTCTGTTGTTTTTCTTCATCTGTGAGAAGATTGACCGCCATTCACTGACATATTGGACGACTGATATTACGTAATTGTTTATGATTTTCTTCGTCTCACGTATGTATATTAAATTATACTTTCAAGGTACATACTTTCGAAATGGATGATTAGCACAGTTTAAATTAATATGAAACAGACTAAAACTAGTTTCTGGTAAATAGCAAAATATATTTTTTCTTGTATTAGATGGAAAACTTTTGTTTCGATTTCTTTCTTTTCTGTTTTATTTATTCTAGAGGTTGTCGTGTTTTCTAATTAGAACCTTTTCGCAACTATCAGGGAAACTTTGATTGTAAAATATACATTTTTGTTTCCTTTTTCAGTTGGTTCATTAATTGACATAGTGTATTACAACAAAGTCATTAGTTTTAGTATTTTTACAGGTTTTTTTTCTTGCAGACCTAATGTACATGTTATTTCAATAACAGACATTCCTCAAGAAACCATTTACAATTGGGGAATTTGTTTCTTACCAAACCATAGTACAAGTAAAACATGTGATTACTTCATCAGCAGAAGAGTTAAATATTTACATATATTTGACTTACACCCTGAAGCTAATTAGTTTCCACACGAAACAGACAGCTAACCAGGGCGTGTGTAGACGCTAATTTATATTAGTAACGAACACTTAATTGTCGTACGAAAAAAATAACAAGCTTTTTCGTTATCTAATTAGCCAGTAGCGGTGTGTTCAAATTGGGATTTGAGTCTCACCATGGTCGATTAGTTAAGATGGCCTCCTGAAGAGATGATCCCAGGGTGTGGCACCTTTTTACCTCCTTTTTATTCTTTAATTCTACTTAATATTTTAACACTTTAAACTTATGAATGATATCCTTTTTGATAAGTGGCACATAGCTACATCATGTTGAATACACCAGTTCCCGTACGATCACCGAAGTTTAATCAACTGCGAGACTTACCAGTATCTTGATGGATGACCGCTTGTAAATAACAGGTGCTGTAAGCAAGGATGTTGCTGGGTTATTGTTGAAGCTTAGATAAGCATAGAATAATAATAATACAACACAAAATGTACGTAAACAAAATGTATTGAAACAAAGAAATGTTACACAATATTTACAGTTAGTTTTGGTATATTCTTGGGAAGACTGTTCCTGTAGAATGGGTTGACTTAATCACAGTCGGGCAGAGTCTCTGGATTGGATCTCTTCTTACTTCCTCCATCGTCTTCCCGGTACCAACCCATATTTATAGGGTCGGTACTCCACTATGTAAATTAGGTGGATCGTACCACAACAGTTATAATCGATAATGGCTCGGATTTGTTAACCAGAGAGCGGAGTTTTAATTCCAGTTGGGTTCGTTAAAATAAAATACTTCGCGAAAGATAAAAATTCACTTTTTCGGCAGAAGATATCGGTTATTTCGTAAGACTTGTTACAATATAAGAATTTGTATGTAAAGCGAGGCACGTTGGAGTAATGGATAGCAGTTCCGATTGAGTTATAGGAGAGCCGAGTTCGAATTCCAGTCGAATCATTTATATTCACTTCCGTAATGGAAAATTATGAATCCTGTTCTTCACCCACCAGCTATGGGTAAATAGTAGGACAGACTATAGCCTTGGATGCAACTGGTCTACCGCAGAAAGATTGACAACTTACCGCGGGAAAAAAAAATCTGCCACGTTATTCATGTATCGAAAGATACATAATCGCCTAAGTGTGCATCACGCATGGCACATAACTGACTGATGTAAAAAAAAAACAAATTCTTACAACCTAAAAGTATTTTCTGTCTATAAGCAAATAGTAAGCCGCTTAAGTCAAGGTGTACGAGCATTAGTCTTTGAATTTCTTCAAGCGATATCTTTAATCGCTTTTTCCACATGTAACCTTCACGAATCCAACCTTGTTTTAAAAGAACCCAACCTTATATTAAGGAATACGTTTAAGTATATGAAAATCGGAGAAAGTTTCTTTTTTGGGGACTTTTTTTTTTTTGTCTCTCATTAAAAATTGAAGTCTGATGGTAGTCAATGTTTAACCCACACTCCGGTGATTACTTTTGTCGAATTTATTCGTTGAAATATACGGCACATATTTTTAAATCATGAACTATAATTCTTCTCTAGAGATAAAATAAATTTATTAATGTTTCCGTTTTCTAAGGCAAAAGATTTTAACACGTTCGACCTTCCGTATTGAAAATTATCAATGGTGTAAAATACATTATTTTCACCGACAGTTAAAACAATGATAATAATTGTATTTATCATTGTTTGTGCACGTGGTAGTGTATAACAAAATGTAAGCGGATAAGTGAGAACACAACGAAACAAACAAAGCGTAAGAACCGTCATTTAGACGCTAATTAGACGGGCCATTTAAAAACGCCAAAAGTTCGGCATACGGCTCTTGACGCTATAAATATAAAGCATCGTAGAAGTTGACAGGTACTTCTTGGAGCATTACAATGAATCGAGCGTTTCAGCAACATCGTTAGAATTTGATTGTGCCTATGTATCAAGAATCGATTATGCCTGAAACTACAGTTGTTAATTCTGACTGAAGAAATCTCAGGTTCTCAACAGTGATTTTTAGCTTCAGACCTTTGGTATATTGGATTTCGTATAACTGTAACCCAGCGTAGCTTGTTGCTGTCTCACTGAATCAATAATAATGAATGGCTAGGCCACTCATATCTAGGAACGCCCGTCTACTAGGGCGGTTAGTCAGACCCTGTTGCAGACACCTGCTCAGGCTCGTTTCTGTTTGTTCAACAGCTACAGATCACATCTCTGCTTCATACTTCAAATAATGCTGAGCGGACCGTAGTTATAGCTTCTGGGAGAGAAAGCATTATGTAGCTTGAGCTACAGTTTGAACAAGGGCAGCATGCTCAAACCTGCGGTGAAGGTGACTTGTTACTTCGTGCTAACACAACCAAAGGGTTCTGTCTATCCAGTTTCACTAACAAGGATTGGGTCAACCCGTGCTTTGGTTTTCAGACATTTTCCAAAAGTGAGGAACGCTGAGATCGCGTCCTCCAGACCGATAGCATCAAGAAGTCGCTTTCCTGACAATCGACCATGTTGAGGTTCGAACACGTGTATCATGGTCATAAAGCGAACCACTCGGCCACGTACACGTCTAACTCAATAATAAGAACAATATAATTGAGTCACAAATTGTTTTTCAATGTATGCATAAAATAGGTTTGGGAGTAAAGGTGTAAATAATGAAACTACTTATGGTACACCTTAAATATCTAACTCAAACTAATATCTGCCTGATATTCTGGGATGAAGAGCGATTATTGACGTTATATATATGTAGTAGTCCCAGCAGCAGGCAGATTAGGTTTAAAGCTCCAAGTTCTATACTCGTGAATGCCCCACTAGATTAAAATGTTGGTTCGTGAATTTCGTGACACTAATTGCGTGCACTATCCCTGGGTGAGCAGTACTAAATGAGAACGAAACGTCAAATGCCTGGACATGAACAGGTGTAAAAATGACTACATTGTTAAATGTGCATTACAGCCTAAACACGTTCTCGAAAGCCGTTGCAGCACGTCGTTGTTGAGGGGCTTGTTCCACTATTCCGTCTAAATGGTTCAGTTCGAAACTTATTGATTTTTACGCAGATCGGCAAGAACCAGAAGAAAGCCGGAAGGAACAACGCCATAAATGCCGTGATAATCTCAAAACTACAAGCAATTGTCCCAATGTAAATAATGTAAACAACGTACACATTATTAACATTCGAATATCTCACTTTCAAAAAAATATCACGCGTGCATTGTTCGTGGACGGTTTGTTTCAAGCAAATATCCCTGACTGCGAAACGGCCAACAATCTACATAATAATTCCGATCGATGCAGATTTTTTTTTATATATAGAAAAAGCCTGCTTATAATGGATGTCTTCATTTCCTTACGTAACCCAATATAATCTGCTGTTTCTTCGTATCGTTATTTTTCATACGGTTTAATTTAGTAAGTAGAACGATTTTGAAGACAGCTAGAAACGTCGGGTTGATGGACATTCGCCCGGTTTAAATATGATCCGAGGAGAAGGAAAAAAAAGGCGGTAAAATAAATGAATAAAAATTAAAGAGATATGGAGATCCTAACGAGAGCCGGACTTTAAATTCGACAATTGCAATCTCTGAACGCATTTACGAGAAAATGATAATGATATAAAGTAACGAAACAATGTGAATAATTACACTGTTAGTTTCTGTTGTGATGCCTTAAATTGTAGCTGATAAATGCTTCCATTACATTTAGGAATGCGAGGAAAAAATTCAATTTCGATATGAAACTACATGATTTGTTTAAACTTTACGTAGTAATTTATTGTAGAAGACATTCAGGTGTTATTCTTAGGAAATCTAAGAAAGTATCAAATAGCAGCTGTGCTGCATCGAACATAAAATTAATGTAAAAACTGTTTCAGACAGAATCTTTTTTATACAGAATCTTTTTTCATTCATGCCATTATTAAAGTGTCTTCCGTGACTTCCATGGCTTTTCGCTGTGTTTCAGATAAATTGTCATATAAGGGTGGTATGAATTATTCCAGGATATTTTTCTAATAAAATAATTTGTTTATAATAATCCCTAACCTCATTATTTTGATTTTTTTAAGAAAAGAAATATTTTCATTCAAAGCAAGGCAATAAAGTCACTAAGACGCCATCGGTTACTGAGAGATAGAGAACATGAGAAAAATATACTATTAAGGGGAGAAGACAATAAAATAACAAGAATTAAGAATACAGATGATAACGGATGACATTGCGTTTAAGGTTTTGATGGATCAAAGTTGACTGGGAAGCAAGAAGCCGGAAGATAGTTGGAAATGAGAGACGTGCGAGAGAATAAACTGCTAGCATAGAACTTACGGTGACATCTAGCTATTTTAACTTCAAATAATGAGATCTTGCTGCTAATCTAGTACTGCGCTTAAATATTCAAAGCAGGGTAGACTTATAAATATGTGAAACAAATTCTGGTGAAAAAATTGTCTGGTTCGACACAGTGAAATAATTTTCCTAAAAGCAAACCTGGCAATTATTTCAATGTAATCTTTTCCCTTTCATGTGGGAGGAAAACATTATCTCAAGAAGCCATACTGAGTCATTCTCCTGCGCACCATATAGTATCATATATTATCTATAACTTTTAAAAATATCCTCTCGAGTTAACTGGCTTAATAATGAATAGTAAGAGGTTTTTGAAAATCCCAGAAATTATGCAAGTTTCGTTTTGTTTCAGGTATTTCTTTTTATTTGTTTTTGGCAAAACATCGTAACTCGTTGTACACCGTAAAAATTTCAAGGTTTTCCGATTTTAAAAGTCTGATAAATCTTAATTCTTTGGTTAATGATTGACGAGTTCTACGATATTAAAATATCCGTAGAAATTTCCGTATTGCATCGTTAAATATTTGAGCTTAACAACTTTAACAAAATATTGCAATAGCAATCATAAATATGACTGCCGGTTGTTATTTTAAGAAGAAAGGGGGTACAAATGAAAAGATTTGAAAATGAGAACTTTTTTCTCCATTTCACTGAAACAGTCGTTAAACACTTCTATCCACCCTTCATTCTGTTTTTATTCACTTTTCCACCCAAGTAGCAGACTAATAGTGATTTACTAAGTTCAATTTAGTACGGCACAAGGCATAAATTATGGAGCACCCGTGGGAATCGAACTCACTATTCAGTCGTAATTGATCTAACGAGATAAACTTGCTAACCACTGCATCAAGTCGAAGCGCCCAAGCAGCGGTTCTGATACGTGATTTGTTTATTAAAAAAAAATAGTCCCTTATTCATTAGGTATTGGTAGGAGACATTAAACACATCTTTTTTTTTTTATTTCATTCATTTTCTAGTGAAGTTGTATATCTCCCCCTCTTTCCACGCGATCAAAAAGGAATACTCTATTATCTATGAGGCATTGGCAGGGGACGTTAACGGTCATTTGCTAACTTAACTAACGACAGGATGGACAAGAAACAAATGGGTGTCTCTGAATATATATAGGAAGTCACGTCCATGTCCATCAAAACGATAGCCTTTATTTAGGTTTGGTTAGGGTAACGGTTTAACATAGACTCTCCAGGAAAGTTAGAATAGGATGCTTAATAATCGATGTGCCAAATACTTGATATAACCTTGTTCACACACAATCTCGTCACTTTTCGTAAACGCGCAAACTGTCCACTAAAATCATATTCAATTTTATCATCAATATCAAATCCAGCAGTATCAAAATTCCACTGCGTTATCGATTAAAATCCCTTATCGTACGTCACAGAAAGAATGAAATTTAATTTGAAAGATGCTTTTATTTTGATTAGCATTGTATCGCTTATGATCGTTGATCTGACGTTCTTCAAATCATTATTTGATTTGCGACGTCGCGTTGTAGAATCTCCAGAAGGAATATCAATCCAGAGAAGGACCGGAATAAAATTTCTGAGAATACAGATACCGAGAAACCAGAATAGGCAGTAATTATCGAATTCAAAATGAGATTTTCTTTTCGTAACTGTAAAGGCGTTATAGCAGTGCAACGAGGCTTTGTTAACGATTTAGAATATGGCTGAATAAAAGAATGTGTAAAAGCTTCGGTTTTATTGTCTAAGTGGGGAATATTTAGAATGGTGCGTAAAATGATTGCGTCGTTGCGCTTACGGAATATAGAAGGACAGCTGTAATAGTAATCCTCGTAGATACGGGAGTTTAACCAAACATTAAAAAAAAGACAAATAATGAACGGCTAGGAGAAACTGAAATAAAATTAATGAAATGTGTATTTTCTATTATTAAAACATGTTGGCAACTGTGATATATGCCTTCTCCCTGACTCGGAAGCGGTAAAGTGCGGAATAGCGCATATCATAGAAAATTCTATCTTTAGTCACAAAGTCAGCGCACCATTTTGCAGAATGTCTTTTTTTGAAATTAGGAAACTTATACTTGAAATTGGAAAGAGAGAGCTGTCATTAATGGTTCGGATAGTGAGAAAAGATGACTAAGAGACGTTAACACTCACAAGTAAGGAGAATAAGCGGTGGCGATCAGTGAGTAAATTGATTAATCCACTTGTGCGAATGGATGACAGAACAAAGACTGATGAATAAAAGTTAAAAATTTAGTATAACAAAGGAAAGAAAGTCGTGTATAGTCTTCCTAGCCTACGTCTCAAAAGGACTTGGTACATAAAAGAAGATAGAATACTTCGTTACATGCTGACAGTGCTTTTTTCTGTAGTTTTGGTGGATACTGAGTTTCTTAGTTTCTGAATGTTTTCTCTGTAGGTCGGGAGGTACTCTCGGCGAAGGGTGTCATCTGGTGTCTTGCATCGTTTTTTTATTATTATTATTATTATAATTCAATAGAACTAAGAAGGTCTTCCAGATATGAGGAATTGTTTACAAAGTCCGGATATGATGAGTTATATTTAGATTAAAAGAACTGAAATCACGTTTAACATTTCTTTTCAATGTCTTATAGTAAGCAAAATAAGTTAATGGTGAGTGAAATATAACGGAATTGATTTTAAGGAAAAAGAAATAAATTATGTAATATTAATGAAAATTCATTAAATTAAGTATGCCACGTACGCAAAATAAATAATGCAGTGACGATATTTTAATCGCTGTTGCATGATGATTCTTTCTTTTCTAATGTCATTCTCAACTTTTTCAGAATTTCCTTTTTTTTAATTTTTTTAAACGAATGACACTTTTTAACACTACGTGCGTTATTGCAATCGTCATAGCTGAATGCTGGCTTTCTTTCCATAAAACTGAAAAACTTTGAAAACTGGCTTCCCAAGGTTTAGGGGGAAGGGAAAGACTTGCATGGTGGAGAAAAGGATGCTAAAAACATATTAAAATGGGAGGCGGAAGGAAAATATGGTTTATCTCCGACCCGTCTATGAAGGCTGCCATCACGCTTGAGTAACCAGAGAAGAAAATGGACGAAATCGGAAAGACCGATGAACCTGAAGAAATAATTATCTTGTTGGAATTTGCTGGTCTCAAACTGTTATGGTGGTTCAAGAAGACCGACGGTGATAGTCAAGAGAACCAAAAAGAAGAACGAACACGGATATGGAATAACAAAGATATTTGACAAACAGACTGCTATATGCAGGGAGCAGACGAAAGATTAGTTCGAACAATCAGGATCAGTAGAAATTGTTGAACGCGAAATTTTCGGACTCTCTCTGACTCCGACCCCAAACGAGTGAACCTCGTTACGACATTTTGACTTGTAAACTGAACGGTAGTGTCATCCCCTCCAAAAGGGCATCTTTGTACAGGAACCAGAAAAAATTGGGATTTCCGAGCCCATGTCTCTGCGGCTACGACAAGAAACTTTTTTTGCATGTTCAGGGTGAGTTCCTTTCAGCGTAATACCCAGCCATTTAATTCATCCTACCTCCGGATCGTTCTGAGGGATCGAAATATCGGCTGTTCGATCAAAAATTCACAACGTGGCGGATAGTGGTGGTTCCTTCAGTTCATCGGTGGAGGAGTCCATTATGGTTTACTTTTCGGCCAGAACCAATAGGAGAAGAGGAAAAGCTAAAACGGCTGGGTTTATTACGTTAGTATTTATATATGTTGATCCAAGCACTTAAAATATTTATAACACTTCAACGTTAGATTCTTTTTTTAAGAAATAAATTGATTTAAACCCGGCTTGATCCACAACGAACAGAGGTAAATCCAATATGGAGGCATTAAAATTAACAATTTTAATAGACATAATTCTGGAGCCAAATGAAAATACAAATTCATTGCAAAAAAATGATAACGTCCATTTTGAAAAAACGAATAACTTGTTAGCAAAACAAGATCAAAGACACCAAGAAACCGAATTAGAATTTACGAAAAAAACTAAAATAAAAAGGGTCCCATTTACAAATCCACATATCGAACAATTCTTGTATAAGCAGAAACTGCAAAATATTCAAGAAATGATAACATGGACAACAATGAGAGAGGAAACTTTCTATGACGTCATAATAGATAATATTAGGGAAGCATTTTGGTGTTATATCTACGTGTAAAACTGATGTAATGGAATAACCAGTCACCCCCATGAATGATTACACAAAACCAGCTGAACACCTATAAAGTTTACTCCCAGGTGAACGGAGAGGGGGGTAAAAGAGGAAATTACAAGTGCAGGACCGACTAATTATCAATTAAAACAATTTTTGATTAGATTGACCTGTGAAAATAAAATTATCGACAGCATAGATTGTACTTTGAAAGGCGTTCTAAAATGTTCCCGCATCATGGATAAAGAAAAAGCCAAAAATATACAGGGATAAATACAGGGGTAAATTCATAAGAGGTAATTAAAAGCAGAGTGATTAGTAATAAACGAACGCCATACAAACGGGTATTAACATCGAGACCAAAAACATCAAAAGTTCAACGGTGTGTAATGGTAATTCATGATCTCGACTACTGTCGCTTGAACTAGATACTCAGCTTCAACACATAAACTCTCTGTAGCACGGACTTATAAGACAAAGGAATAGAAAACCATTACCATTCTATATTGGTGCCCTTAAAATTGTTTTTACAAGGATGACAACGAGCAAAAAAACCTTTCAATATTTTTTCCTTTTCAGGTCCTTTATGAATGGTTGCGTCGCTTTTCGAAAATGTACCAGATCTCACATTCAAAGGCTGTAAACGAACGAAATCAAAAGTTGGACATAATATAATTCATCTTCTTAAGGAGTTTTTTTCCATTCTTGGTACTCCTTTTCTTTAGCTGGTTGATGTGCCTTTTATGGAATACATTTTTTCAATTTTTAAAATGTACACCATATTCGAAAAAAAGCCAATGCTTTTGTAATAAAACTCCTGGTTCCCACGATGTCGTATTATTATTTTTATAATTCTTGAAAAAAACTTTAATTTATGTGAAATTTTCGAAGGAACCAAACACAGTTGTAGGGGAAAATACCTTATTTTGTAAAATCAACTTATCAAATGCAGATCTGATCTTCGGTTGCAAACGAAACAATATCCAGGTGATAGTCCAACGGTATGTAAGATTTATTCTGGACTGCTGGTATACTTGCAGTCCCCTCTCTAACACCTTTGTAGTAAGGGGACCAGTTCCTTTTCTCAGAGCCCTTTTTAACGTATCGACAAACCTTTTTTTTTTTTAGTCCTTTTTGCGTGGGTGAAAAAAAAAAAAAAAAAAAGATGATCAACTTTTCGGGTTTATTAAATTTTGTGTTTCTTTGCTCGTTGAATTGCAGATACCGTTGTCGCTCATTCTGCAGTATCTACCACTCCAAACCTTATCAAATAATTTATTGATTGTATTTTGAGATGTTGGCCTCTTCATTTGGAAAACTTCGGGCCATTTACTTCAAATGGTTAAACTGCCAATCAAATAATTGTTTCCTTCAATTGGACCCTAAAATCAATATGAATCTTTGACTATGACCCTGTCCCATTTTTTGCATTATTTTGTAGAATTTTGAAAAAAAAAAAAAAATGCCAAAATGCAGCCTTTTCATCTGCCGACGATAGACGCGATGTCCTTATTTTCTGGTATCAATTTGACAAAAGGCTCTCTGACCTTTCATTCTATTTATGCCCGGGTTCCCAGGTGAAAATCTTTTAGTATTCTTTTTTTGGGTGTCTGGGGTAATTCGGTACCCTTTCACTGTATATTAGTACATTTCTAGAGAGAATGTCTGTTGAATTTTTCGTAAGAGCCCTTAGCTAACTTATCGACGATTTCTATTATATATTTGTCCTTTTCTGCCTCTTTTCTTTGATGTCCAGGAAGCGATACTGGTAATTCCAATTGGCGTTTGCCAAATTTTCTTCAACCTCGTCCTCTGCTCTGAGGGATGTGATTACCGTATCCTCTAAAGGTTCTGTTGCTTTTGGAATGAGTCTTGATAGACCATCTGCGTGACCAATTTTGTGGGTGGACAAATATTGTATTCTAAAATTATAATTTAATAAAATTGTCCCCCACCTAAGTAATCTATTTGCTGTGTATGTTGGCAGACCCTTTTTTGAACCGAATATAGTTACCAGAGGCTTGTGGTCTGTCTGTAGCGTGAAATACCGTCCATGTATGTATCGATGGAATTTTGTTACAGCGAAGATAATCGCCAATGCCTCTTTCTCAATTTGTGAATAGTTTCGTTCAGCAGGTAGTAGCGATCTGCTTGGATGAGCGATTGGTCGAACTTTACCATCCTTCCACTTGTGCAATATGCACGCACCTACGCCGTGTGTACTGGCATCGCTCGCCACGATTATATCTACCTTTGGATCAAAATGTACCAGAAATAAATCTGATGTCAATTTTTCTTTTATATACTTAAATGCTTTCTCGCATTCTTTTGTCCAAATTCATGGTTTCTCTTTTTTTAGTAGATCGTTGTAGAGGTCTAGGATAAAATCCTGGAAATATGACACCAAGCCTAAGAAACTTTGTAGGGATTTAATATCCTTTGGCTAAGGCATATCTTTTATTGCTGATGCTCGACTTTTATCTGGCTTTTTTCCTTCTTTATTCACTATATGTCCCAGATACTTGATCTCCTCCAGGAGAAAAATTTATTTTCTTTCACTCTAAATCCATAGCTTCTTAAGCTTTCGAAAAGTTTGCGTAAATGGTGTTTGTGTTCATCCACCGATTCACTTTTCACGGGTATATCGTCGAGATATGCTATCGTGTAGTCTAACCCAGATAACATAGTATCCATGATTTTCTGGAATATTGCGGGTGCTGTCTTCACCCCGAACGGTAAACGTTCGTATCTGAACAAACCTTTATGCGTGTTAATGCATAGCAACTTTGCGCTTTCGTTATCCATGGGTACTTGCAAGTATGCCTCGCTAAGATCTATTTTCGAAAAGATTTTTCCGCCATTTAACTTTGCGAACACTTCTTCGGGACTTGGTAGTGGATAGTGGTACTCTTCTATTGCGTCGTTTAACCCGGTTGAAAAATCGGCGCAGACGCGAATTTCGCCAGACTTCTTTACGTAGACAGTCGGAGCTGCCCAGTCACTGTATTCCGTTTTCGAGATCACACCAATTCTCGTTAGTCTTTCGAGTTCTTGGTCAATTTTCTCTAATGCGGCAAAAGGGATGCTTCGCTTTTTTAAAAAATTGGTTGAATATTTTCTTCAGCTGTATTTTTTGCTGATGCTTCAGTGCAACGTCCAAGTCCTTCAGTGAAGACTTCGGGGAATGCTATTTTCAATTCTGTTTTTAAATTTTTATATTGTCTTTGCTTTCACTAATGTTGTTACAAAAAAGAACTAATGGGCACGTCCCATAGATTGAACTTAGTGATTGCGTCAGTCCCAAACAGGTTGTTTGTGTTTTTCACTAAAATTTTCATTTTTGAAGTGTTGCTGTTGAAAGTTATATTCACCAATATTTCACCTTCAAATTTTATCTTTTTTCCAGTTACCGTCCTGGCTATTTTGTTGGACTTTAGCAGAGTTGGTTTTCCTAGATTTTTCCATGTTTGTGTGTTAATAATCGAAATGTCAGATCCTGAATCTAGTTGCATTTTTACCTTGTTGTACATTTTTACGTGTAGGTATTTTCGAATATTCAGGTCTTGATCTTCGTCTGACTTAGTAACTTTTACTCGACTTCTGTTTAATTTTCTACACTTGGACATATTATGTCCTACTTTCTTTCAATTTCTGCAAGCTTTATTTTTATATGCACTCACATATATAACATGCACTCAGGAGTTTTTTTCTATAGTCTCTGTTTATTTTTGTAGTAGGATACCACTTCCGTTCAGGCGGTGGAGAACGGAAACGAGTCTTCCTATTTACTTTCTTCACATTTGCGATAGCAGTTTCTTTATTTTTCTGAATCTTGCTTTTAATGCTTACGCATTGCTGACAGTACTCGGCTATCTTTTTGTAGTGTCATGTTTTGGTCATTTTCTAGTTTTGCTAAAATGCGTCTTCGTATTTCGCTATTTTTTTTAGTCACTAAGCCTAGCACGAATATTAGAATGAAATTGTCCGCCGATAATTCGGACAAGCGAAAATCGTCACACGTCTTATTTACGATTGACGCGAACGTCGTGTAATCTTCCTGCTCGCTTTTTTTGAATATTAAGGCATTTCCACCTTTTGTGAAATAATGAAAATCTGGGGTTGAAAGGTCTTTTAATAATTCAATTGCTTCATCGAATTTTAAATCTCTTGTCTTTTTGGGTAATATAAAATCCGTAAATTTGTTACGTTCTGCCGTTCCCAGTTTTTCGTAGTAATAATCTTATATTTTTTCTCGTCTGTCCATGTTTGGCAATCGACTTCATAAAAAGTCCTGATATCTATGGTAATATCTTTCGAAAGTCTTTTTTCCTCTTCTGGGTTATAGGTAAAACTTTCGATCGTCGACCATATTGTGTCTTGAGAAAAAATACTTTCATCTGAGTCTTTCTGCTTGGACAGTATAGCTTTATGTATAAGTTCAGTCATTGCTAACTTGTTTTCATTTTTTCATTTTATTTTTGTTTTTTTCTGAAAAATTCAATAGTTTTTTTCTTGAAAAAACGTTCTTCACTCTCTTGTTGTCATTGCATCTGATACTTAATGACTTCCAGCATAGATGATTGAAATTGCTCCATGATTATGTATGTGTAGAGAAAAAAGAAAGCAAAATTATGTGTGTATTTTTTTCTTTCTGAGGGGGGAAAAAAATAATCAAATTCTCTGGCACGACCAATTTTTTTTTTTTTTTAGCACAATAAATTGGTTATTAAAGATTCCAATTTGATCAATAAGTTAATGTCTAACTTAGTTTTTTTTTTCTTTTTTGTCGATAACTTTTCAATCCTTTGCTGTGAAAAATGCTTGAACTCATTTGAATTTTTCCGAGTTGAAAAATCGTTTCTTTCGCTGTTGCGATATTTATTTTTCAACGTAGGTTCTTTTTATCCCGTTCGAAGCCCGTCGCCACTGTTGAGATGTCGGGAGTTTTCCCCCGCGTGTGTATTGGAATAAAGACAAACACAGTTGTAGGGATAAATACTGGTATATTTTAAGAGGTAATTAACAACAGAGTGATTAGTAATAAGGAACGCCGGTTAGTAAGTAACAATAGCAAAAAGTCTACAGTCCAACGGTATGTAATGGTAACCTGATCTCGATTGCTGTCGCTGAACCTGATCCTTCACACAACACAACTACTCTCTCTAGCACTGACTTATATCGTAGAGGGATAAGTCCATTATCAGTCAGAAGGTGGGTGCGCCCTAACATACATGTTGTGTACAATAAACCTTTCTTCTAGTATCCACCTGGTGTTAGGTATTTATTTCCTTAGCACGGAATATAGCAAAAACAAATGTCTTTTAAATGGCATACTACATTTGACAAAGCAATTAAGGATTGAGTAAATATCGAAGACACTTCTAAGATATCCATAATATCGTGGAAAATATGGCGCTGTCAATGTCTGCATAATCTTTCATCAATCTGTTCGAATAATTTTTTTTAAATTGGATTTTTCCTTGAAATCCCGATGACTGTTTAATTTTTTGAAGTATTACAAACTACTGCACGAGCCAACACAATACACATTCACTTCGGAGAAGACAGCTGGTAAACATTTGAAATAAAATAACTCGTTTCAGAAAAAAGAACAAAAAACAAGGCATTAATAATGTAGGCTGATGCCTTTCATCTTCTGCCTAGTCGTCAGCACTCTTTTCCCTTTATAAACGGAAGAATACATTCCATAGAATGAAGTTAAAAATTAATGAGCTTCCTTTACTCGACACTTTGACGCAAAAAAAAAAATAATAAATAAAATAAAAATAAACACAAAATTGATAACAACAAAAGAATAACCGATTTAAAGCAAACTTCGGATGTGAGAAAATAAGCAAGCATAAATCCACTTTTCTATAAAGAAGTAAAAAAAAATGGCATAATTGTCTGATTCTAAAATGTAGAATGGTTACATCTTTAGATATTGGAAAGAACGAATTCATTATTCACAGTCTAAAATATTCTAACTCCCAGTTGACATATAACGTTGGTATTTGAACAAATCGTTCTTTCGTAAGCGTATGTAATAAGTTTTAATTGTAAATTTACAATTAAAATTTATTTTAAAGGCGTTCCAACTTCCCCTCTTCATTCATTATCATTATTATTAATGTATTTTGATTGTTTGTATATCGCTAACGGATACCTTTTGAAAAATCGTTGGCCTTAGGGAGCCTAAACGTACAATAATGACGTCGATTTTCTTTAAGTCTATGTTCTACTTCTGTGGGTACAAGTTTTGTTTATATACATATATATATATATAAATCGTATTAAAAAAAAAACTAAATCAAAGCACCTTGTCTGTCGTATTAAATGAAATGTACATGAAAGAAGGATTGCTACCTAAATACACACACATACATACATATATATATATATATATATATATATATATATATATATATATATATATATATATATGAAGAAATATAGTCTTAGGGTGTGCTATATTTATGGGATAAAGTGCTTAATATCAGAGATAGAGCGTGTATAAATGTAAAAGTGAACATAGAAGTCAACACTTCGAGGCGACAGTCTGTTTCATGCTAGATGCAATCGTCAGGCCTGACGATTGCATACAGCATCAAACAGACTGTCGCATCTAAATGTTGACTTTATGTTCATTTTATATATATATATATATATATATATATATATACAATTGATTATAATGCATCTCACATGGAGTGCTGGTGTTAACAAAACAGTTCTCGATGTAATATAACAGTGCTACTAAGTATATATTAATAAATATACATGTTATCCCCCACCAGTAGCACGACGTTGAATATCATGCACAATGCAATCTTCCGATGCTAAGTATAGTCCGACCGTTATGCAATTTAAATTTTAATAAACATGTCTGATTAACGCAATCATTTTGCTGTCCATATATTCCGAAGAAATTTTAATTCAGAAAATTTAGCCAAGAGAAAAAAAATTTCTGAAGTACTGCGAGTCAGCTGATTGATGTTATATTCAGCAGCTTAACTCTGGAGTTTCGTAGATGAGTCTTGTAATTGTTTTGTCTACTCGTCAGTGGGTATCATAAATTGAATGTCCTAGATCCGAGTTTAACAATCTTCCTTAGCAATCCATTATTACTTTAGTGAAATCGATAGGTGCAGGGTATCGATTTATGGCCTAATATATATATATATATATATATATATATATATATATATATATATATATATATATATAAACATAAAACATTAGGCAGCATATAATTTATATACAAAGAAATAATCGCACATAGTAATATTAATGCTATTTTTGGCGACATCCATCACTAGTAGTGTATAATGTATGCATTAAAATACTGTTAATCCATAGAGTGATGTGATCCTCATCTATAAAACTGTTGTCTGTTGTTTCCAGTTTATATTTTTTTTTTAAATGCAAGTACTTTCGAAAAATTCTTTATTCATCGTCAGGCATATGTTTTCCTTATAAAATCAAAAAAGTTGAAGACGAAATAATTGTTTTTAGACCGAAAGATGTTTTTTTTGAGAATGTGCTATTATTGACGGTTGTTTTTCAAAATTTTTAGTGAGAATTTTATTTTAACTTTTCTTGTGATGTGATATAAAATATATATATATATATAATGAAGTAATTCATCAAGTCTAGAAAAAACTTGGACGGCCGCTTCGTCCTATATATGGGACTCATCAGCAGTCCGCACCCACTACCGAGAATTGAAAACTCGGACAGTTACGTTAGCAGGCAAAGGTTATACGAAATGTTCCAACAGGCTTCGGTGACGAAGAGATGGCGAATTAGACGCGATGTATCGTCACTCGATCACATATTCCGAAGTGGAACTCATCCGAGTTTCTCTTTTACCCATAGGACTGTGTCCCCACGAGCCACGACTACTATCTCCAAGCCACTCCATCCAGAGCATTAGAAGCCGGTTCAAGCAAGGATATATAAGTGATAGAAATTATTCATAATTATCTCAAATTAGGAGGCACAGTGGAGTAAAGGTGGCACGGTAGAGTAATGGATAACGGCTAGGAGGCACGTGGAGTAATATATAGCGGCTAGGAGGCACGGTGGAGTAATGAATAGCGGCTTGGATTGAGGAATCTGAGAGCCGAGTTCGAATTCCACTCGAATCCATTACATTCACTTACGTACTAATATCCTTGGGAAATTTGTGAATCCTCTTCTTCTTCCTCCAGCTATGGGTAAATAGCAGGACAGACTGGGTTCTATAGCCTTGGATGGCAACTGGTCTAGGAGAAGGAAAACTCTGAATTCAAAACCTGCGGAGGGTCGTTTGGGGTCCTTGTGGCACATAGTGCACCAGGTCTCTGTATTCGTCCCTTCAAAAAGTGTGGATGGTCCTGCACGAAACCTTCACCACTATAATAAAAATCTCATCTGCTATACATGTGGGTTGGGGACCTCGGGTGAATGCCGTTACAGGCAGTACAGGGAATTATCTCAAATTCTCCTAATTTCTATCACTTGTATATATATATATATATATATATATATATATATATATATGGTTGAATGATTAGAACATTCTCTATCCGTTCACGTGACATGTGTTCAAATCTCATAATTTTCGATTTTTCAGTGAGGAGATGTTATCAACCTAGGAATTCTAGCCTGCGTTGGAAAGTCTATGAAAACTAAAGCACTGGCTGAACTAATTCTCGTGAGTGAAATCGCGTGGACGAAAATATTCAGAATCCTTCAATATTGGTGCTACCGCGAATGCACAAGGCATCGTCACTGAGGGTTTTGAGTGTCCTGGCACTGATCAAACTGTTGATCACGCAAAACGATATGCTCTCTCCCATAAACTGTAACTAAGTTTCGCTCAGCATAATTGCAGTAGAATCCACATGCGGGTGCAGTGGATGTTTGAATACATACAAATGCTTAAGCAAAATGGATTGGCAAGGCGCACTAGAAAACATGTGTGCTAAGGAAATTACTCGTTCTGATTTCCTCAGATAAGTGATAATTGTATGTTTAGCATCCGAAACGTAAACATGCCCTTTTATCAGGTTCAAGCTGTTTTAATCGGCGTATCTTTACATGACAACTATGAAAAGGCAACAATCATTTTTCCGAACCTCAAAATCCCTAAGCACTACAGGCAAAAAGTATGATTCTAAAAATGTTTCTTTCTTTTTAGTTTTATTTTTGTCCTGGGTACGACGATAAAATACATCCGGCAGCAAGACCGGGAGATTGGAGTTTCTGAGCAGCGTGTAACCACCTCTTAATTTCAGTTGTTTCCAGGTCCACCCGGACTCGGGGTGGTAACTGTTACGGTTTTTTGTGTATATATGTATGTAACTAGTGAACGAGTCAAAATGACTTAATTCCCTTTATAGCCGACCAATAGAAGGTTGACCAATCAGAAGCCGCGCAACACTGTATCCGTCGTGTATAAAGGCGGCCATCTTTGTTTTGCTACTGGATCGACCAGAGGCAACTTGTCCGGCGAACATGACAGACGGAAGAACTACGCTCTGCTACTTTGCTGCGATATCCACTGCGAACCTGCACTACGCTTTCCTACTGTCTCCGAAATATTCACTGCCAACCTCTGGATTCTACACTCGAAGACGACCGTCATGAAAATGTCTAACATAATGTCTAACATAATGTCATGAAAATGTCTAACATAATGTCTTCTAGGTCCCATTTATGGACAAATTGAGAAAGCCCAAACAAAACAAAAAAAAATCTATGAAAATAATAATTATAGTAAAAATACCAGCAATATATTTTTCCGTAAAAATTACCAATGTTCCATTTCAAAAACAAATTTACCAGCAATATATTTTATAATAGAATTACCAAAAATCCATTTTATAGCAAAATGACCAATACATTTTTCAGTAGTTGAAGGTATACAATTGCGTTCAAAATATTTAGATGTCGGCATTAAATAACCAATAGAGTTTGATATGCCGCTAAACCAAATCAACCAACCAAACAAACACCTTTTATATAGTTGTACCAAAACATTTGCATGCCAGTTTATATGTATAAAGTCTTGAGAAAATCCTAAAAGAATCTACACTGTTATTGGCCTTGGTTTCAATCACTTTTACACCACAATAACATAACTTTCCTGTGTTTTGGAATCTCTTTTAGAGGAGGAATTACCATTATTGTATTTGTTTCTATCCAGCTTGCTTGCTTTACTCACAACACGACGAAGGCCCGAATGCACAATGACCAGAACGTTGTTAAAATGACAACAAAAATATGTATATTAGTCTGAATTTAAATGCATATGATGATTAAAAAAAATGATAAACGATTATGGCTCTCCGCAACCTCCTCTTTTTGTTGTTCTTAGAAAATATGGAAACTTAAGTGGTTCTTCTGTCATTCATTAACACAGACGCCCTTTTTTTCCATTCTTCACTTGACTTTAGTATGATATTTGAGAATTAAATTCGCCGAGCACTTTTTCATTATTATTCGTTTTAGAAATGTCATTTTTCTGATTGTTGGCAGCAATTACTTTGTAATTTCTGTTCTTAAATTTAACTTTTTTTCTCTCGTATTATGTCTATTGTATTTTCAGTATCCCTCGGCAGGACCTCATCGATAGGTCAATTTAAATAGCTTCTTCATTTGTGAGGAGAAGATTCAGATTCCAATGCAATAAAGAAGATTAGATATCCCGCAGCAATTCTTCACTCTTATCTTTGCTTCTAAGGTGTGCAGATGGTGTAATGAATTCCAGTTCGAAATGAGAAATCGGCGAACCGAGTTCTTATTCAATATCGAGCTCATTAAATTCACTTACGCTCGAATACCCTCGCTAAATGTATGAACTTATCCCTTCACCTCCCAGCTATGGGTAAAATAACACGATAGCGGGGTTTAGTCTTGTTTAGCTACCAGTTAAGGAGAAAGGCACTTCTCAATTTCAAATCGTTGTTTGCTCTTCAGCAAGATAAAGGCCCTAGAAACCACTCTACTTAGGGTTACGGTGCAGTCATCGACAGCAGTATGTTAGATGTGGTCACTAAAAGACTTTAAAAAACTAGATTTTTTGCATTGAACTGCGATGGAAACATTCTTCCTACTGGTCAATTATTCTAATTCAGATGGAAAAGTATGGAACGCATGTAGTAGGGCATTGTATCTTTTTTAATATATGCACAACTGAAACCCCTACCATGAAATACGTACATGACACTAAAAAAAAGCGTGTGAACACTGGGTCTTCTTGACAGATGGCATAGTTAGTTTATTTACCTATATGCTCCCGTATCATGTGACTTTTAAGGCTTAATTTTGTAGCTAATTTTAAGCTGATTGCATTGTCAGCTGGGTCTGATATACAAAAAAAAATCATAAGAGTAGGGAACCGCTAAAGAACTCAGCCCGTGTTGCTATTTCTTAAATGAACTCATATACGGTGTGCGACTTGCAATGCTCTTTAGTTTCAGGGATTTGCCATCCAGACAGAAGTGTGTATTTTCAGTTGAAACCAGTATTCGTTGTTCAAAATCGAAGTTCGAAATCTGAAAGGCGATAGGGAAAAGCCACTTCACATGAAATTAAAATGTGCACAATTATCCTATTTTGTATTCTTTTCTGGCCTCTCTAACTGTAACAATATCGACATAGGGAGTGATAGGGTTTTAATCGATTTCTGTTTTTTCCTCAGATTAGGTCATTTGCACTAGTGTGCAGCAGTATGGATCGGTTTTCGGGGTGTATGGGGCAATTCGTTTGGCCTTGAAAAATATTGCTTCATCCGTGTTTGCATCAGATTTTTATCACGCCCTGACACTATTGTTTCGACTGTCGATTAGTTGTCATACGGCAATTTCCTGCGATGAACGTTACTGCAGGGAAGCATACGAAAATTTTAACATTGCATGAACGCACTTGCACGCCTCACCAGTGAGCAAATCAAAGTTCTATAGACTGGCCAGGAAACTATCCTATTTTAAATTCAATCGAAAATCTGAGGTCTGTCTGCAAGGAACGACTTCGTGGAATGGACATACGAAGTACTAACACGTGCACTGGGTTGGGTTTCGTTGGAAAAATACGAAAAAAGTAAATAACAGAATTATTTGTTTTGTTTCAATTAATTTGGAGAAAGGCATACACACACACACATATATATATATATATATATATATATATATATGAAGAAAAATATATGGAAAAAAAAATCCGAATATGCAAATATGCTGTTTTAATGTTGTTTCAATGTCGACGTCAGACGTTTCGGTCTAGTAGACCTTCTTCAGGACATAGTTATTAAAACATAATTAACATTAGACGATATTTATTTTTTATTTTTAATGCTCGACAAACGTACTTATAAGTTTTAAATTAAAATAATTTTTTTTTCATTTTTCATTTAAAATATACTCTATTTTATGAATACGTTTTCACATCATCGCCCACGTGACGCCGACGTGATCATATTGTGAAACGGAACGCTGATCTTAAAAAAATAATAATAAAATTTCAGTCATTCTATTTTGATTAGTCTTACTCTTATGTCTATCGTCTTTTCATGTTGACTTGAATATCGTCTAATGTTAATTGTTTTAATAACATAGCTGAAATGCTCTAGCGAAACGTCTGACGTCGACGGTTGAAACAACATTAAAATGGCGTATTTGCATATTCAGATTTTTGTTTTTTTTTTCGATATATTTTTTTATACTGTCGGATCTATATCCATATATTTGCATATACACATATATATATATATATATATATATATATATATATATATATATATATATATATATATATATATATATAATAATAAATTTTAGGGATTTAATTCCTGAAAATTCTATTACTTGTATATCCTTGTTTGACCCAGCTAATGCTCTGCGGTGGAGCGGTTCGGAGAAAAGGGAAGACGAAGCTCTTGTAGCACAATCCGTAGGGTTATGAATACTTGGATGAATATCAGCATTGAATTTGTGAGTGGTAAGTTGTATTTCAGCAACATGAATTCTTTCAAACATGTTTGAATAATATCGAAAAGTTTTTATTAACTTTTATATTTTATTAACATTATCAAATTTCCGAATTAGCAAAGTTCAAATTACCAAACCTTATATTCATTTTTATTTCATTTTATGAACTTCCACTTTTATGTGTACTTTCGATTGTTGCTACATTCGTTCTCACGGATTGTATGTGCATGTTTACGTAACTGTTGTTGCTTAATTCGAGCATGTTCACGATTGTTGGAACAAATTTCAAGTCACTCAGATTGACGTCATTTCACCGGTGAAACTGGAATTGTTCTGCGTATTTTTCTAATACACACTTAAATATATGACCCCCTTTGGAGAAAGATAACTTATTTATGGTTGACTTTTCTTATATTGCAGGAATATTCAGGATTTTAAGTCTTTCTTTACATCGTGTCCTATATAATAATTTGGTGTTATCTACTAAAATCTGTCTTGTAACAATATTATTTTGCTTAAGGGAAAGCTAATAAAATATTGCATAGACAGAAATTATCAATATTATTCAACCACACATGTTTCATATATATATGTATATATATATATATATATATATATATGTGTGTGTGTGTGTGTGTGTGCGTGTGTCTGTATTGCGTTTAACATGAACAAACTGTCGCCTTTTCAATGCTCGCTTTTATATTTACATACGCTCTATACTTGATATTAGTCACTTTAACCCATAAATATAGCCTACCTCAAAACTATATTTTTATTATATACGTATATATATATTTCTACAGCTTATTAAAACACACACACACACACACACACACACACACACACACACATATATATAGATATATATATATATATATATAGCGAGGGAGAGAGAAAGAAAACAGAGAGAGAGAGAAAGTGGGATTTGAATTTGAAACATATTTTATTGAATATAAAAAGGAATTTCTGCGTAAGAGCCCAATGATATATATATATATATATATATATATATATATATATATATATATATATATATATATATATATAATTTTGTATTTAGTTGGTTGAGTTTTATGGCATATATTTAATGCCAAATTAGGTTTACATATATATATATATATATATATATATATATATATATAATTTTGTATTTGGTTGGTTGGTTGGTTGGTTGGTTGGTTGAGTTTTTATGGCATATCTTATTTAATGCCAAATTAAGTTTACATATACACACACACACACACACACATATATATATATATATATATATATATATATCCTTTATAAAATATATATATATATATATATATAAATATATAAATTATATCTATATTACTATTAAACATATAGCTGGGAACATTATTTTTTCAAAAACATTATCTGAGACCTTGCTGTTGGACATAGTTTATCGTCATACCTACGACGCGGATGTAGTTTGTCATACCCAGGGCGTGGGTAAGATCTGGAAAAAAACTAGAAGTTCCCTATTTGCCCATAGCTGGGACCCTAACAGGTACTACCACCCCGAGTCATGGTAGACCTGGGAACACTAACAATTAAGAGGTGGTTCCACGCTCCTCAAACCCTCCTGATCAAAGGCCTTGATGTTGGATGCAATTTAACGTCATACCCAGAACGTTTTTGTATTTTGGCAGCAATACCTCTTTTAAACTAGTTTCATTAAGATGAGTGACAAGATAATAAGATTAAGATTTGGTTTAATTTTTCTTGTGACCGTATATTTTGTCTCTTTTCTGGACATAATTTACCCCAAAATTGTCCGTATATTCCATATGACCGAGATCTTTTTGGTATTCTTTTAGCAATTATCAAGGATGATCTTTATATTTATTTTTTTTAACTGAATTTATGTTTTTTTTTAATGTATGTATCTAGAGTTAGAGGATTGTTTAGATTTTCTTAACAAGGTCTGCACATTGCGACCGTGTTTATACTTGATGTTATTGTATGTTAGCTTTTTTTACGTACCACACAAACTACACAGAATGATTTCATCACACCGAGAACTAGATAAATTTTCTTTTCTCTTCATATTGCTATTTTGGAAGTATCAAGCTCTACAAGTGTTCACAGATCGGGAAATCTTCTTATTAGAAATAGATCGTAAAAAAATGACAGGATAATTCTTTTGTCTTTGTATTGTCTGAAACAAAGCTCTGTCAAACCTCAGTTCTTCCTGCAAGTATAAACTGCGTGGCGACTGATATAAAAAAAAATGAAAGCGTGATCCTAGCATATTAAATTCTACACAATGTTTAACCCATACTTCTACAAAATTCAAAGAACAGTGAGTAAAAGTATTTTCACTCAAACATTCATTCTTGTAAAAGTTTTGAAAGATTGACAGCCGTGACCAAAACTGCATTTCAATCATATATAAAAGTCAGTTCAATTTTCGTACACATTGCACCGTAGCGCAGAAGACACATTAAGTAATTTAATGTCAGTCAAACTGTTTTCTTACATTATATATAAATAAAACAAATCACGTCCTGTGTATTAGGATAAACTACACCCGGCAGCAAGACCCCTGATGGAGAGACTGGAGGTTTTGAGAAGCGTGGTACCACCTCGTAAATTGTTGTTCCCAGGAACAAATTGACGCTGTGTGGTAGCACCTGTTAGGGTTCCAGCTATCGGCAAATAGTGAACCCCTAAAGAAACCAGGAGTACATTTTAATAGTAACATGACCTATGCATTTTGGTAGTGAAATTAGCAACAATAAATTTGATGATTTAAAGTCTATTTTTAAAAAAAAAATACTATTTAACCCTGAAAGTATAAAATTGCGGAAAAATATTTAGATTTTGGCATTTAATAACTTAGAGAGGTTGATATGCCGAAAAACAAAATCTCCATAGGGTAGATCAAAAGGTCTCATAATAAAAACGAGGTACTTGAAAGGTTATCACTGTACCCAACCGGAAGCACCGGCTACAACATTGAACAATATAAAAGAGAGCCATCTGGCCATTGAGTTATTTGTACATTATCTTAATTTGGCTCCGGAGTATGGCCTCGGGGCCAACAGTCTAACTCTCTGCTTTCGAGCGTAGAGGAACCCGGACGAGGCTCCGCCGAAGGGCAGTCTCTTCGGGGTGGTTGACTGCCCCTGAACCCGTTTAGGCGGGTTCAAAGAGGAAATATTTTAGCCGAGCCTACGGGCTCGGAAATCCCACGTTAAACCAGGCCTGGTGCCATATGTAACCCTCGTGTTGGGTGGGGACTAAATATCATTTGTACATTATCTTTCAGTGTAATAAGTATTCGACTATATACGAAAACTTTATTTTGACTGGTTTTTTGATAAGTTTGTATTTCTAAAGTTTGTTTCAGTAGTTTGCTATTGTTGTGTACATTTTTTTGGTTTCTGTTTGTAATTTTTCAGCTTCGGACGGAATTATTTTAATTTTTGTTTCTTTATACAACAGTTTGTTTAATTTTCTTTTTCTTGCGCTGTTTATTATTGTATCAATCTTTATCAGACAGAGAACTTGTTTATACATTTATATTTTATTTTAATTTTTGCATTTTCTTATGCATTCTATTTTTATTTGATTTGTTTTATTTTCTTTATAATTGTCAACTCGTTTGAAATTATTTTGGGCCTTAACTAAACAAACATTTATAAACTGTTTAAAAAAAAAAATCTTATCAAGATGGCCGACCAAATCGCCCTATTAATGGTTTATTTTAGTCTGCCACTAAGGCAGATCCACCCGACAAAAACATTGAGGCTATCCACCCTCAAGACTACATAGAAGAAAAATATTAGATCATTCATGAGTGGGCCCTAAAAAGGGAAAAGTAAGCCATCCACCCTCCTTATAGGGGAAATAAAATAAAATAAACAAAATGAAGAGAAGATAGACCCGAGCACAAGTATGGCGGCTGTCTCGACAGGCGAATTCAATAGTGTAGTGGCTGGGGAATCACGTTTTGTTTAGAGTCCCCCCCCTCTGAAATGCATAGTCAATATGGCGGAGTATGTTAAGGGAGGCAAATATTACGTTCATCTGATTATTGATGGCGGGATTTTGGTAGACATCGAAGCAGAAGAGCGCATTGCGAAATGAATAGTGTCGGTCTTTGCGCCTGACAAGATAACATGAAAAATTGGTCGATGCACAAAAGACACAGTGATGAATCTACTGATTTCGTTGGGGGTTAAACCTCAACAAATTATAAAAGGTTCAATTTTTTCATGTGGGATATACTAATGCCCAAGTCTAACTTGGCTAACAGTCTAACTCTCTGCCTTCCGGCGGAGAGGAACCCGGACGAGGCTCCGCCGAAGGGCAGAGTCTCGTTGACTTCCCCTGAACCCGTTTATGCGGGTTCAAAGAGGAAATATTTTTGGCCTAGCCTACGGGCTCGGAGATCTCACGTTAAACCCAGCCTTGTGCCACATGTAATCCTCGTGGTGGGGTAGCTAAATGTCAGTAATGCCCAAGTCAAAAGACTATCTTAATGAATTTAATCACAAAAGATTATACCATCTGCACAGAATATCGAGGACGGCGTAGGCCCGAAGTGGCAGTCTACGAGATTGCTGACTATATACATGGAGAGCACTTAGCGGCATAACTTATGCATTATGGTCAATTGGTGAATATTACTCCAGAATATGAAATAGGTGAGTTGGGGTCCAAGTTAATGTTGGACTGAGAAGGCTTCACCTCAATTCCCAACAGTTTGGGGACGAGAATAATTAGCCCATCATCGTAACTGGGAGGAAACCAACCTGTTGGAAAACTGGCATTATTGGTAACCTCGCCCCTTTCTGGCCACAGAAGAAGGCCTCTGAAGACCCGCCTAATTCTGACCCAAATTCCACCTGACCTGCAACTACTTGTTCTGCGGTGACTTTAATGGGCCTGCCGATGGCTTGCAATGGGGGTCAAAAGACCCTGGTTGAATCTCTTCAAGAGCCCATATTAGCTATCACAAAGAAAGCAGAAGATACACTGGAAAAGCTGTTCGTGGCTTGAGTGAGAGGGTAGCAAGTAACCCGAAGCTCCCAAGAGCAAAGACACTAACAGTCCCATTCCCAACGGTGAGACTCCGGCAGCCACGCCGAAAATTTACACGAATTAATAAAGATATATAACCGGGGGTATAAAAAAGTTTGAGAAAATAAAAGAGCTAGTTAGGAAACTAAAGGCCAAAAAGCAACTTGAGCCAATAGGGTTATCGCGTTCTTCAGCATATGTTCCATCTTCTTCAACCCTTAAGAAGGATGGCTGGCCGTATCCACTCCGAAAAGTTTAAAAAGCTGCCCACACCAAGTTTGCAATCTCCTGGCAAAAAATGTCAATCTGGGTCAGTGGCGTGCCACGCACCTCAGCATCTGGCCCGTCTTCCCCATAACCCAAGAAATTTTATAACTCTCCTTCACTCACTGACCTCTTTAAATAGGCGCTCTCTTCCTGTGCATCACAATCTTCCGCATCTGTTCAATCTTTTTCTCCAACACCATAAATCATATAAAAGAGGCAACGAAATCCATCTATGAGAACTGTAAAATAAAAAAGGAGATCAAAACAGCGTAGAGAATGCCTTCAGCGTTGCCCCCAGGCCAAAAAGAAAGAGCTAGGCACTATGGGAACTGAATACACGCCCTTAAATACATGATGTCAGTCCAGAAATCTAGCGATAACGATGTCGATTACCCGATGAATTTTCCTGACGCGAGCGAATCCTTAACGTTATCAGAACTAGATCGGAGTCCCGGCAGACTTGGACGATGGTGGAGCAGACTGTTAAAAACTTCGATATTACGTCCCCATTAGCTATCGTTGATAACGAGGATACAAAAAGACTAAAACAATTCTGCTCAGGTAGGGCCCCAGGTCTTGTTCAACCAACCTAGAAAGAGCATTTAATTTAACTTCTCCATCGTGGCTCTTGCGATTGACGGCCATATTAAAACTGAAATGGGACAGGGGTTACTGGGTGATACCATCGAAATACTCACCCCGAGAATGTTTAAGGAAGACAATGTTATCCTTTTCAAACATTTTGAATGACCTAGGGCACACGTCGGTTAGGGTTCTCGAAGAGCCAGATTCGATGGCGACCTTCAGTGCCTGGGAGTGGATATATGCCTTTTACAAGAGACTCGTTTCCATTCTGGCGACAATGATGTTATACTGTCGAAGAGGTTTTACCTCTTCTCGGCGTATTGTGATGACCGTTCTACGAGGATTTCTTGGCTGGTTAGCCGTTCCTTGAATGATGTGTGTACGCTTGTCTTTGCTGATCCAGCGGGAAAGAATATTGTGGGGGATGCTTCCATAAAAGATAATGTGTTTCGGTTCATCGGGGTTTATGCGCCCACGGACTCCACGGAGCGAGTCGCCTTTCTATGGCGGATCGATCCGTTTCTGACTGTATCTCGTCGAGTAATTTTAGCGGGTGACTTGATTGCCATCCTCGATCCCGATTTAGATCGCACGTGGACTAGATTGGGTACAGACAACCAGGATGTAAAACTGTTCCGGGATTTTACTGACAGGAGGTATCTTGTCGATAAGTTCAGGAATGAGCTTCCCCGGGAGGTTGTGTGGACTTCGACTAATATATGGCAGCCCAGATTCAACGTTGTGTACAAGCTACATTGACGGAGTCTTAGGGTAGTTGACTTAGGGCTCTTAGGAAATCAACGTCTTTATTCTATAGTTTATTCGGACCATAGGCTTGTCTGGGTTCTTCTAAAGTTAGATCAATCTAAGATTAGCATGGTTAGGTAATGGAATACAACACGTCGTTCCGGGACTTGACAGGAATGAGATTGGAAATACGTCGTAGGCTCACCTTAAGGCTCCTTTTAAGTCATTTGCTTCTGAGTGTAAGAAGCGGCTCAACGAAGATAGATTAACAAAGCAAACGACACAATAATCTTGAGTAGAAAGGGCTATAAAATCGGTTGATAATGGAGAAATAGCCACTGATATGGCAGAGTTGGCCTACTTGCCCTATCAAGAATAACCAAGCTCTTGTAGTTAGGGCTAGATTAAAAAAAAGATGCCTTCCGAGATAACAAATATAGCCACTGAATTGTAAGCTGAAGAAGTTTAGAGCATTGCAGATCGAAACATGTATGGACGTACCGTAGCTACAAACGACGGCATATGTGAGGTTTTCTGGTCTTATTTTCAGGATCTTTTTACCAGGGAGCCCGGATTGAGCCCGGTACAATTCGATACCTATTTAGTTGATTTTCCTTGCTTCTAGGCGACTGAAACGTCTGGTTGCGAGGGTCCGATCAGAGAACTGAAAATCTGGGATGCGTTGATGCTTGTCGGCAGAGAGAAGACTCCGGGTATCGATGATCTCTACTGTGGGGTGTACTTAAGGCAGTCGATTGTTTTTCTCTCTGCAGACACTAGTCTTTAACCAATAGATGAAGAACGGGAATATCCCCGAACGCTTCAGCAGAATAAACACGGATGGGGTGGGATTAATAATTTATGGCCCTTAAATATGTTGAATACAGAATTAAAGATTTTGGCCAATGTCTTAAGCAACCGTTTGCAAGGTGTCTTGTTTATTCTAATTGGCCCCGAGTAGACTTGCTCTGTGAAGGGCAGTACTATTCAAGACAACCTTCATCTGCTGCGCTTGAGCGTTGACACAAGTCGACATAGAAACCGATCTAGATCAGTGCAAGGATTTTGGTAGGGTTCACTATCGATTCCTCAGAGCTTTCCACGAATCGGCCGACGAGTCGTAATTTCCATCCCCTGGTGCGGTGGTGGAAGTGAATGGCGTAAGGTCGAAACCTTTCATTTTGTCTAGATGGATTCGTCAGGGTTACCCGCTTTAGCCCTTCCTTTGTACGTCAAATAAGAATCTAATCCTACTTGCAATTACCCTCCGTAATGCAACCATCTCGGCCTGGTATTCCGCCTATACCGACGACGTGAACGCTTTCGTGAAAAGCAAGACTGAGATTGATGAAATCTGCAAGAAAACGGTAACAGGAGTCAAGATTAACCGCGACAAGCTTGTACAAGTTTCTCTTTCCGGGCCTTTTACTTGTATAGACGGGCCTCGCTAGATACTCGTCTTCTGGTTTGACCTCGATCACTAGTTGGAGATGAATTGGTTGGAGGTGAGAGTGTGGCTTTCCTTAAAGAAAATAGTAATACAACTAATATTGAAAAGAATGTGCCAAAGTCAACGGACGTGCTAAAGAATACGACAGTCGGGGAATCACCCATTTGCTGGAAGTCTCCACTGAAAGGTATGATTCAGGGCCAAAAGTTACGAACATCTTATAAAAAAGATGGATTTTTAGAAAACACCTAAGAATTACCGAAGTTCGTAAGAAATGGTGTCATTTTTCGTGGTGGACAAACATACGCGCAAAATTTATCGCCCACGAGAGACACAGTGATCCGATCACTGGTGAGGTTTGGCGCACGACCCAGTAACAGTATATGATATCCCTCCTTTGGTGATAGGAGAGCACCTACCTATAGTATGACTAAATCCTAGGTTCTATCCCCAACATTCTTATTGGAAGTGTGGACAGACATGTAATCTCTCCTTTTCTTATCCAGAGAATAATGCCTTTAGTGTTCCGGCTGTAGGCGACCCCAAATCCTCTCTGTCTGGTACTGATAGTTCCGAGGCACTTGTAATGGGCCTGTCAGCAATTAGGACCAGTGCGAACAAACCTCCGGTTGTGTCGTGTCCCACACTTTCCCCCAATTCGAGCCCATTCTCAAGTTCGTTTAGGTAAAAGTAAGAAGAGGAATGTAGTGTCGTTGGTAGGGGTAGAAGAAAGAACCAAACAGTATGTGTCCTTTGAAAACACCAGGACAAAAGTCACCTTCAGCTCCATTCTATCTACCAGCTGTTGGGACTGTCGTTTCCGCCGCCGGTTTCGGGCGTAGTTTCGCACCTGGATCCGGATTCTCTATGTATCCCCTAGTGCGCTGGTGGAAGCGAATTTGTCAGATTTGTGGTTGTCAGATTCGGTGTACGTCCTTGGGTTGCAGCCTTCTCTTTCGCAGGTTAAAGACAAATCCGATCCTACGCGAAATGTTCTTACATGGTGTTTACTTTCTCTTCCCTAACAAACTGTTATATAGAAATAAAGTGACTTGAGTTTGAACATAGATCGCTAGAGAGCAGACGCAGGCGATCCCATTATTGAATTAAATAAACCACGTGACCATAGAAGAAACGCACATATGGGAAGTAGCGTATGTCTAACTGATCTCATTTCTACTCTATCATCTATTACTATAGGGATCGCTATTCTTTATACTATTCACTGTACTATTTCTCTATACTGATCACTATACGGATTAGTATTCGAACCAGTATTATCGAGCAAGTACAATTAGTTAGAAGGCGTCTGAGACAAGCAAGTGACAAGTGTTCGTTGACGTTATAAAAGTGTCAACGAGTGATCGCTGACATCACAACATTTTCTCTATCAGTTATAATCCAAATCGTTTTTAACAACATTTTTCGATATTTTTTTCATTTGTCCTTTTCTTATCTATTAGTTGAATACTATTATGTATCTTTGAAACAGAAATTATGATACTCGTAATTTAATAATAATGAATAAATAGAACAAGTGATGGCTAAGGAAACGCAGATATGGGAATTAACATGGCGTCTAATCGATCACTATTTCTACTCTATCCTCTATTATTATACGATTCGCTATTCTCTATACTATTAACTATACTATTATCTATTCGTGTCACTGTACAGATTACTATCCAGTGTCTACTATTCGAGCGAGTATTATAGAGCAAGTACTATTAGTGCAAGTGTTATTTGAAAGCGTATGACACTAGTATTGTTCAGCAGCGTTACTATAGTTGTATCTGCGATTACAAAGTCTCTAATACAACGAGCATTACGAAAGTGACAACGAGTATTCGTTGGCATTACAAAAGTAGCAACGAGTCTTCGTTGACGTCACAAAACAAAAATTGTACATTGGGGACTAGTTAGGATGTCATAGATATTCTGAGGTATTATGCTGTATTATATAGTAAGAATAGTATGTAAGAATATATTGTTTTGGAGTAAGTAATATTGTAGTAAGTTCGGGTCAGTGATTGTGACTAGCTACTTTTAATTATAAGACAGAAGATGACTATCCTTTCCCCATTGCCACCTTTGGTCTTATGCCACCTTTCCGTTTTTATACAAAATAAATACTTTTGTACATATTCTTTGTCTGTTCGACGCTTAGGAATATGATATACTAGCAATAGAGCCC
>CAHIKZ030004911.1:1735000-1747500 GCA_903632075.3 Acanthosepion pharaonis
CATTATGTAGTCGCATACAGTTTTTCAGTCATACTAATGCAATTAATTTATGTTGAGTTATAAAAAAAGAACCAAATAATTTCTTTGAAGTTTGTGAAGAATTTGTACTTTATTTCTTCCTTTCTTTCAACTTGAAAGAAAGCAAATATTTTAATACTTAATAATAAACGTAAGTTAAACTAGTAGAGCTGTGTTTGAAGGGGATTTGTATTTTTCGCTTTCTGCACGCTTTTACTTCTTCACATACACAGACACACACATAAATATATACATATATATATATATATATACATACACACACACACACACACACACACACATATATATATATATATATATATATATATATATATATATATATATATATATATACTATGGCATGGAGACATTTCAACGTCCGTTATTGTCTGGCCCTCTTTTGCTCACATTACTGTGATTCTTTGGCCTTTCCATTTTGACTGTATGAGCATTTCCGCAGCGGATGAGTTTATTATGTACAAATTAGCTGTCCCCCACTTAACAGCTTGAGGTAGTGGAGTTGTAGATTTCCTGATGATTGCGTAGAAATGTATGAAACAAATAGTAGTTGTCGGTCAATATACACCGGAAATTAAGAAAATAACACAATGGTAGTTCTTTTTGACATCGAGCATTTTTTTTTTTTTGTCTGGTGAGTTTTCTTAGGATAATTCCTTACGACGGCATTATTTTTAAGATTTACATATATTTAATCAAAACCGGCCTAAACTGAGAAGTCCTGAAGTGAAAAGCCGTCGCTCAATAATTCCTCTGCTGTTATTAATTTTAATAAAATAAAATAAAATACATACAACTCAAACACAGGTATTCACTAAAATAACCTTTAAAGTAATTATGAATAATATGGGATAAAACTGTCTGTCTATCTATCTATCTATCTATCTATCTATCTATCTCACCATGTTCAGTATTCCTATATCTCTCTCTCTCTCTAATACTTTATCGCAAGTGATAGATCTAAAATAATTACTAACCTCTACCAAATAATCATACATATACATGTTTGCGTATGTATACTTTCCTACATTCATAATAGTTTAATGTCAGATTATATTATTCAACTAGTTTATTGTTCATCTTATTACAAATACATAGCTAGAATTTGAAATTCCTGGAATAGATAAGAAGAAAATATATATATATGCACGTATATATATATATATATATATATATATATATATATATATATATATATATATATATATATATATATATATGTGTGTGTGTGTGTGTGTATATATATAACCACAATCAGTCTGTCTTTCTCTTTGTCTATCAGTGTATATGTCTGTTTTTCTCCTTAGTCTGTCTTTCTCAATGTCTATCTATCTATCTATCTATCTATCTATCTATCTATCTATCTATCTTTAATCATAGTCAAACCTAGAGAGCCAGACAAACCTACCAAGGTTTCACCTAAGCGGATCGTCCGAGACGAGTTTAATTACCTATATTTATCTTTAATCTTATATATCTATCCTGATCTATCATGTGTCCTATGCATTTATACATTTTTGTCAGTAAAGTTTGCTCTATTTGACTTATCTCCTTTTCGCCATCTGTTAGCAATGTCTTTGTAATAATAAAAACGGACTGTCCGAAGAAGATTTCTAGAGTACTCTGGATAAAGAAAGCATATATCTCTATATCTTATACCTTAACAAGTCATGTTACAGTTTTTTGTGTATACTAAGTAACTAGTGAGCCAATCCAAATGCCTTGACTCGCTTTATAGTCTACCAATAGAAAGTTAACCAATCAGAAGACGCAGAACATTCTATCCGTCGTGTATAAAGGCGGCCATTTTGTTTATCCTACCAGAATGACCAGTGCCAACTTGTCAGGCGAAGATGACAGAAGGAAGTACTACGCTCTGCTACTTTGCTGCGATATCCACTTCTAACCTGAACTACGCTTTCCTACTGTCTCCGAAATATTCACTGCTAACCTCTGGATTCTATACTCGAAGACGACCGTCAAAATGTCTAACAAGTCAAGCATCTTTCCTGGTTCTGCAGTGTATTTAGAGATCCGTGATAAAATATAAAGAACAATCAGAAATGTTATCGTTGCTGGCCTGGCGTCTTGGTTGCAGTCAATTTCTCACCGCAGTAATGTAGATTCCTTTGATTTTTCTATTTTCATTGTAACTCTGCTGGTGGGATTTTACCTATGGTACCTAGTTTGTATGAATTTAAGCAAAGTACTCGACAGCTAGGTCTCACCATTTTACAGTTGGAATGCCTAGATGTCACCGTAAGTTCTATGCTAACAATTTCTTCTCTCGCACTTCTCGCTTGTGAAACTAATTTCTAGCTTCTTGATTCCCAGTTAACGCTGCTCTTCAAATATTTAAATGCAATCTCAATCGTTATTGTTATGGTAGTAGACAGTTACCATCTTAATATTATGAATGGACTGATCCATTCATGATAAGTCGTTCTGGGTAATTGTCATAGACAATTTCAGTGACGTGTCTAGCTGAGAATTGAATATCACTATCATTGCTGACTCTGTCGAATTAAATATTGTGTCTTGCCACACGCCACATCACAACAGTTATCTTCCGTCTTCTTAATTATTGTTCTTTTATTTTTCTCTCTCCTTAATTATGTTTTCCTTTTCTCCCTAATCCATTCACACTCAATATCGTCTTGCGTCTTAGTGGCTTTATTACCTTGCTTTCGCTGAAATAATTAAGAAATGCGCCGATGACTTGATGATATCTGTAGCACTTTTGAGATTAGAAATTGTAATTGTTACATAGAAATCGATAAAGAATAGTATTTTGAGCTTTGTGGCTGTCGTAATTTTTGCCCGGATTTTCGAGGTAAGGAGATTCGCTATATCATAAATTACTCAACTTGGGCACTTCGACTTGGTGCAATGATTAGAAAGCTTGTCTTTCTAGATCAAGTCCGACTGAATAGTGAGTTTGCTCCTCACAGGATGAGTTATACTTTCGGGTTTGAGCCGCATCTAAGCTACCCTTAAAAAATCACCATAACTTTCTTCTATGCTTGTGTAGAGACCCATTTAAGACTGGTTAAAAATTGCTAATGGATCTGAGTATTTTTACTGAAAGTAACTCAACTTTTGTACATTGGTGACTTCCAAATATTTGAATTTTGTAGGCGTATAGATTAAAGCCAATCAGAATCCTCATATCAGACGCGCAGTATTATTTGAATCGGCAGACGATTACAATATTTTTTTCTTCATCAAGTTAACGCAATTCTCTTACCTTCCTCTCCTATTCGCTTGTGGTGCGTTCTCGTGGAAGTTACTACTACCTTTTATCTACACACTGCACACACATCTTTAAGTGTGCAATTACACACCGCCAACAACATACTTACACAATATTTCCCCTGTTAAAAAACACAAAAAATCTTTCTTTTCTTTCAATTTGAAAAAAATAAATAAATATAAAATATTTATAAAAAAACTTGAATAAATATAAAATATTTATAAAAAATACTTGAATAAATATAAAATATTTATAAAAATACTTGAATAAATATAAAATATTTATAAAAAAATACTTGAATAAATATAAATATTATAAAAAATACAAAAAAATACTTGAATAAATATAAAATATTTATAAAAAATACTTGAATAAATATAAAATATTTATAAAAATACTTGAATAAATATAAAATATTTATTAAAAATACTTGAATAAATATAAAATATTTTTCTTGAATAAATATAAAAATTTATAAAAAAATACTTGAATAAATATAAAATATTTATTAAAAATACTTGAATAAAATAAAATATTTATAAAAATACTTGAATAAATATAAAATATTTATAAAAATACTTGAATAAATATAAAATATTTATAAAAAATACTTGAATAAATTAAAATAGTTAAAAATTTATAAAAATACTTGAATAAATATAAAATATTTATAAAAAAATGAATAAATATAAAATATTTTAAAAATACTTGAATTTAAAATATTTAAAAAAATACTTGAATAAATATAAAATATTTATAAAAAATACTTGAATAAATATAAAATATTTATAAAAAAAAAAAAAATACTTGAATAAATATAAAATATTTATAAAAAATACTTGAATAAATATAAAATATTTATAAAAAATACATGAATAAATATAAAATATCATTGAAATTTGTAGATCCGTGTTGAAGATTATTATTTCTTAGGTTGCACACACGTTTTTCGTTATAGTTCAAGATACTGCTTTATGATTATATATGAATCGATTAGTATTAAAGTCCTTATATGAGTTGTTATTGGCATTTCTAACTGAAGATGATAGATAAGCCTTGACATGTAGACCTAAGGGATTGTCATTATCTTACATGAAAAAATACAGATGAGAGCCCAACTTATTTCTATTTGAATATCAGATATTAAGTCTCCTCTCTTTTTTTTTACAGGAATCTATACAGACTAGAAAACTAATCGTGGGGGCTATTGTCCGTATTTCTGAGGTTGAGATTCTTTAAAGTTATAAAGACTGGGGCTTTAAGCTTGTTTGTAAGATTTCCGACCTGTTTTCTAAACTTTTACCTTCATCTCTCTCTCTCTCTCTCTCTCTCTCTCTCTCTCTCTCTCTAAACACACACACAATCACACACATACACACACACACAGATATATAAATATAAAAGTGAATATTGAAGTCAACACTTACAGGCAACAGGCTGTTTCATGCTAGACGCAATTGTCAGGCCACGATGACGTCTAGCATGAAACAGCCTGTCTCTTCTAAGTGTTGACTTCAGCGTTCACTTTTAAATTTATAATCTCTATCTCTATCTCTGATATTTCGAGAATTCTTCGCGAATTCTCCTGACTCGTTCCTTCCGACTCGTCGTCAGGTCCTCCAGACGGTATCCAGAGCCATCTACAAGTTCGTCAATATAGGTATAATGAGGCCTTCCAACCGATATTTTGCCGCGCAATGGGTTCCATAGGAAGGTTTTAATTACAAGTTCTGACTTAATTCTCCAAGAGTGACCAGCTAGCCGAAGCCTTCTCTCATTTAGCGAAACAGAGATGGGAGGAAGGTGCCCATACAGGTGTTCCATTGTTAGGTGTTTCTTCCAGATGGTGTCGAATGCAACTCGTAACATCCTTGTGTATGTTCCGTTAAGTAATACTTCTTGCTGTTTCATCAGTGTCCATATTGTTGAACTGTAGAGCAAGATTGATTCTACCGTTGCCTTAAATACTGTCAGAGAGGGAGAACTACCAGATGGTGTTCAGACCATTAAGGATGCCCTAGGCTTTGCCTTTGCAGATTTTGATATCTCTCTCCGTTGACTGGATGTTACTGCCGAGATAAACAAGACTATCATCACATTATTGTCCGTGTATCGTTTAATGTTTTGTAATGTAATTGTCATCTTTGATAATGGCTTATGTAAACCGAAAGCTTAGATTGGATTAAAAAAATGTATCAATTTTCTTTCTTCGTTTAATGACAATGTTATAAAGCTTATTAGACGTTATGAAAAGAATTTACATAAAATAAATAGACAACACTTGTATATATTATTTAATGAAACATGTATGTATGAAAAAATGCACACAATATATATATATATATATATATATATATATATATATATATATATATATATATATATATATATTCAATCTTTTGGCAAAAATTAATATTCGTCATAAGAACGGTTAAATTAAGACTTCTCAATACAATTTTCATTAAACAAAGATGTATGGGAAGTTAAGATATAAGATATAAAATATGCGAAAAACTGGCCTTTCAGCAATAATCATGTTAGAAACCGTAGTTTTAGAAATGTCAGTGTTCTAGACTATATATATATATATATATATATATATATATATATATATAGAGAGAGAGAGAGAGAGAGAGAATAAAGAAAAATAGAAAAAGTTTATAAATTTAACATGTTTCGCTTTTATTTCAGATTTATTTTTTAGTTTTGTGTTATTTGACTTTCATTGGTTAAGTAGACGCCACGTGCATTGTTTGCGTATAATTATTGCGTGATTGTGTATCAAAATTCTAGTTGCTCAGTATAGGATTTAGTTGATGATGTGTGAGTCTAGTGGAAATTTTATTTCTGTTTGATAATGTCCTCATTTTGATTGAGGGTTGCTTTGTGTCGGAATGAAATAATTTATCTTACACCGGTTGTTGTCGTTAGTCTGGTCTTAGATTCTTTAATTATACATTTTATGAAAGATTATGATAAAATAAAATGTGTCGGACGTGTGTTTCTCAATATGAAAATGTTTAGCAGAATTCCTTCTAAGTATTTTCTACCTAATAAAGTTTATTCTTTTCTTTTTGGGGTGGCATTTATTATACCGGAGTTATGGCCTGTTTTATTTTTATGTGCTACGAGCGTGTTCAGATGGTTATCTCAACGTAAGACTCTCTTATGTTTGTAGATACAAACTTTTGGATTTCTGAGGATTTAACCAATATAGTTCTTCTTGGTTGTAGACTTTTAATATTCAAAATCTCGGCATCTGGTGTGGTAGGGGATCTGCGTTATCGCAAAATATTTGATTGTCTTGGAGGTGGTGGTTCTAATCGAAGGGCTAACAAATTAGTTCTCAAATTTTGTTGATAGACTCTTGGAAGGTAGGAGTATACATTTTTTGTCGGTGGTGAGTATTTTTTGAACTTGTGGATATTTTTATGCTCGTTTCTTAGCGTTTCGGATGAAATGATATGGGTTGCGAAGAGATCCAAACTTTTTAAAAAAATATTTCAGTTCTTCATCTAGGTATTGTGGGCTGCATATATTCAAGGTTCTAAGGTAAAGTCTATGATTAGTGCTGATTTTACTTTTTGGTAGAGGTGAGAATAGAAATTAATTAAATAATTTTGGTTTGTGTGTTTTCGGTAAACATTAAAATCTAATTTGTTCTTGCTTCGTGTTAATAGGAAAGGTAGGGTTTTGTTTAATTCTTATTCCTGTGTGAATTCCAGGGTTGGTTCTATGTTATTGAGTCTCTTTAAGATGTTTAGTAGATTTTCATTGTGATGATATATTAAAAGGGCGCCATTTATGTATCTGAGGTAAGTGGAATTTTTAGGTATGATGTGCAAGGAACTATTCCAAAAGACAAGGAGAGTACTAAGAAATAGAAAATAATTCTCTGGAAACAAAGAAAAGAATACTATATTACTATGTGATAATTGTCATCCTCTATGGCAGCGAGTGTTGGACGATCTACTCAAAGCTGAAGAGGAGACTTGAAAAAACAGAAATGTGGTTTCTACAGAAGTATGCAGAGAATACCGTGGACCGAACATGTGAGCAATGATAAGGAAATTAATACTTAACAAAAGGAAGAGACAGTTGAGGTTTTTTGAGAACCGTCTGGTTATTAAAATCTAAATTACTGTTTATAAACATACAATCATCGATGATTTTTTTGATCGATCATATCTGTAACTAAATGATATAGCACGCCAGATCTAATGACAATTTCCGTATAGGAATTCAGGTTCAATTTCTATTGGAGAACGCTTATTTTCTATGAAATTTCTCGAACATTCGGGCCGGTAAAATGTAACTGATAATGTTTATTTAAAAAAAAACAAAACAAAAGCAGAGCATTTAAATTCTATTATGATAATAATTTATGAACAGAAACATATTAAATAATTGTCGAACATAACTAAATGGTTTTAAAAGTTTCAAATTAATAAACTAATAAACGATCCTTCGTAAGGGGAAAACGCTTTTACAAAAGCTAGAATGACCAATCAAAACACAAGTAAAGGAGAATTCAAAAAACTTGACAACGAAGTAAGATTATAATAGCTATTAAGAGCTTTAAAGTTGGTGTTATACCAAAATAGAATTTATTCTAACCAATAAGTATTAAATTAAATTACACTTTTTTAAGAATAGTAATTGTTGGTTATTGGAATTTATTCCGTATACACCAATCATATATGGTGTATATATATATATATATATATATATATATATATATATATATATATATATATATATATATATGAATGAAACGATTACTTAAAGTTTAAACATTTAAATATCAATTTCATCCCGATTTTGATGTTTCTTGCTAAAATTTCCAGTCTTCAATGGCTGTGGTTTTAAAAGGTATTTCCAATTTTTTCCAATTCAAACCGCATCTGTTTCAATCTTCTTTTTTACACCGTTTTTGTACACGCGTCTATTCATAGATTTAACGTTCTTTTACACGTGCACGTTTATGGAATTTTTCTTTTGTCTTTTATTTTTTCAGCTGTGGTTTGTGCTTCCTGTTGTAAATGTTTCTTCGGAATTAAATTATTGTCTTTGTGTGGTTTCTATAGAAGTTATTATGTTATGTTATATTATCAATTAAATTGTAATATTTGTTTATTTTTAGTTATTAATTAAATTATAATATTTTAGTTAATATTTTTAATTAACATTTTAATTGATTTATTATGTTATATTATTATCAAAGCGACAAAGTAAATATTTGTTAATATCGTCCCATTAATCTGCACAAATTTAGATGCAATTTCAATCGCTATCTACTGTTAGCCTAATTACTCTTTCTGTTATTACTAATGTTTTTGTTCCTAATTCCTCCGCACCGTGGGACAATCTTGTGTATCGCACTTAGAGATTTAAACCGAATCTGACTGCTACTGACATTGCAGTTGTCTGTACTGATTGTCATGATTAAATTTATTCACCGATAATTTTCTTTTGTTTTTACTGTTGCTGCTCTTAAAGACTTACTGTCTTCTCTTTAATTATTTACAGCACAAATAACGTATTTATTTCAATGCAAGGACTAGCAAGGTGGTCCTCATTGCCTTGTGTATGTGCTGATTCTTTCAGACGTTTGACACTACAGTGTCATTTCCTGTCTAGTATTTTTATTTCATAGGGGCTGGTGATTACTTTTTTCTCTCCATATATGATGGGCTATGCATGATTTCGTTAGCGATAAGCACCTAGAAATCCAGAAAGAGAATTTGGCGAAATTAGTTTTAATAGAAAAGGTATAAGAAGCGTAACTTTATTCTGAATAATATAGAAAATAAATATTGTTTTTTTCTTAAATGGAGATAATACAGCCTGCATTCACATTATAAGGTCTTAAAGAAATAATATAATCTGATGATGTGGAAGAAAGAGAAAAAACGTGAAGAGCTGACAGTTGAAGTTCTCAATATAAATCCTTGTGATTCTGTAGAGCCAGTCCACAATTTTCAAAGAAGGATAATCTTTGCCAATACCCTCAGGCCTTACTCACTCAAAACCTTTTTTTTCAACATTGATCTTAAGAAGCAGTTGTATACATCTGAAAGTTTAGATATTTCTAAACAGGTTTGGCACCATGCATGACATCCATATAAATGTCTTGGTCTGATGGGGTTATTTAAAAACTTTACTTGAGTTTTCAAGTTGATGTTTTGCTTTCGTAGCAATTTGTGGTGTTTGGCAAAACTACCTCTGACACAACCTATTTTTTGCCTATTGATATTGTAAAAATCTCTTATACTTAATTTGTTATAGTTGATCCATATGCCAAGGAATATTTGTTGGTATGTTGTGAAAGGTTGCGTCTTGGACCATTACACCGTTGGTTCTTAGCTGCCCTATCTTGGGTGGAAATTTGGTGAAATTAAATTTAATAGATTAAGATATATGAAGTATAACTTTATTCTGAATAATATAGAAAATAAATATTGTTTTTTCCTTTAATGGAGATAATGAGACCTGAATACACGTTATAATGTCTTAAAGAACTGATATAATTTGATGATGAAACAAAGAAAAAAAAACATAACTGACAGTTGAAGTTCTCACAATAAATCCTCTTACAAAATGAACCTGAAGATTAAAGTTTGTTTTAAAGTCATAAAAGTGCGGAAAGGTTAAATGCATAAAATGCTCAAGTTAGCTTCTTTAGGCGCGAAAGAAAAAAAAAACAAATGTTAAATGGAAGAAAATAAGGAATATTTCCGCGGATCAGGAAAATGGTGTTAGCGATATGCTGCCATGTTGTCTTTCTCTCTTCAAAGGAAATTCTTCCTATAAAAAAAAAATAAAACAAAAAACAAGTTAAAAGAGATAATCTGTGAAGATGACCGTAGTGAAGTCAGTTGATCACCGAAAAGAAAATGAATTGTTTTGAACAAAGAAAAATAATTCAATAAAAAGACAGAACACCAACTAAAAAAATGTGATATGTCACTTCCCAGAAATATCGAATGTTTTATTAATAAGGAAGGCACGAAAATGAAAATAAATAAATAAAGCGACTGGTTACATGAACTAATTTGCTTGAAACACAATTATATCACAAACTCGTGATATGATTACCTGCTGAGACTTGTAAAAAAAAAAAAAACAAAACAAAATAACACTATTCTCTTCCTGGGCGAAACAAGGACATCTTTAATATATATATATATATATATATATATATATATATTTTTTTTTAAGTGAGAAGAAATGGTGCTCAGACACTCGGTATGCATTAATACGCTTATATCTTACAATATTCGGAAGGTGTGCCTCATGTAATGTTAATGGTAAAATTAGCCATTTTCTACAAGGAAATATATGGTATACTTTGACCCAGCAGCCAGTACTATTTTCGTTTAAAATTTATAAAAATCTTTCTCTTAAAAACACCTTTTTAGGAGAACAGGTTTCATAAGTCCAGCGGCTGATAACGCTCTTATCAGTATAGAATGGGGTTTCCTTCCGAACCTTCTGTTTGAAGTTGTGTGGAAAGTTAAGGTCTTGATAATGTCATTATTTTCTCTACTAGTTACGTGTGTTATTCATTTTAGTTGTTGCTAATGTTGGTAACCTGCTGATGTGATTTCTGTTATTTCGTACACATATTTTTTTTGTGATTAGCGCCAGTCAATAATGTTCAATGCAGTATAGTTGTCAAAAATCTTTGAAAACTTATTTCAGAGTTGATATTAGGATGAGATTGCATACAGCTCGCAGTTTAGGTATTTCTGAAATGGTTCAACACAATACTTCACGCTCATACGAAAATCTCGATCTGACGAGGCTGTTTACGAGCATAACGAATTTCCAGGTTGATATTTTGGTTTTGTAACAATTTGCAGTGATGGTCGAAACTATCTCTGGCACGACATATTCTATGTCCATCTTTTTTTTTTACGTAATTTATTATTGTTGATCCATACGCCGAGTAATCTGATATATTTGTTGGTATGCTGATATTTGGTTGTGACTTTGACCATTATATCGTTGGCTATTAGCTACCCCTTCTTGGGTGGCTGTAGGTTGAAAAAAATTATAAAACCTTTCTTTTACAACAATGTTTTCAGAAAACAGTTTTCTTAAGTGCAGTAGCTTTTATCGCTCTTTCCAGTATTCATGGAGTTTTCCTTCCAAGCCTTCTATTTGAAGTGGTTTGGAATATTAACATCCTGATTATTGTCATTATTTTCTCTTCAGATTATATGCGCTATTCATTTTAGTTGTTTCCGCTGTCGAAAGTCATCAAGTGACTTGGCTGCTACTTTTTCGCACAGTACTTTATTTGTGATTCTGTACACCCTGGTCACAATATTCAAAGAAGGATGATCTTTGCCAAAACCATCAGGCTTTACTCACTCTAATATTTTTTCACCGTTGATCTTAAGAAGCAGTTGTATTGTTATAGTGGAACACACCTATTCTTTTTTTAATAGACTCTCCAACTATAATAAGTAGGAGTAGTAGGAGTCGCTCAGGGGTTCGGTCAGTCAGTCGACTGGCTGATCGGTTGAACTCTCTGCCTTCGGGCGGGGAGGAACCCGAAGGAGGCTACACCGAAGGGCGGATTCTCTTTCGGGAAGGTAAACCGACCCTGAACCCGTTCATACGGGTTCAATGGGCATATTTTTGGCCGAGCCCACGGGCTCGGAGATCCCACGTTAAAAACGCCTTGTGCCACATGACGCCCTCCTGGGGGGGGGTGACTGAATATGTTCGGTCAGTTAGTTGACTGGCTGATCGATTGAACTCTCTGCCTTCGGGCGGGAAGGAACCCGAAAGAGGCTACACCGAAGGGCGGATTCTCTTTCGAGGAGGTAAACCGACCCTGAACCCGTTTTTACGGGTTCAATGGGCATATCTTTAGCCGAGCCCACGGGCTCGGAGATCCCACGTTAAACCGGCCTTGTGCCACATGATACCCTCGTAGTGGGGGGTGACTAAATATCTTCGGTCAGTCAGTCGATGCCGGACGACCGTTAGTCGGATACTAAACTATCAGCGACCACAACTAGATTTTCTCTGCGATATACCTATTATATGAAGTTCCTAACGTTTTGTACGTCGAATCTATTTTAGGACCGACTTAGTACAAATACAAGCCTCCACTGTGAAACCACTCCACAACATGTATACATCTGACAATTTAGATATTTCTGAACAGGTTTGGCACCATGCATGACGTGCATAT
>CAHIKZ030004911.1:1752500-1945000 GCA_903632075.3 Acanthosepion pharaonis
TAACTATATATGTATGTATGTATGTATCCTTTCTGATGCAATCCCATTTCAGAAGGCCTGGTCATGTCATAAGAATAAGGGATGATCGGATGCCGAAAATCTTTTTCATGGTAAGTGTAATGTAGAACGTCCTTGGTTTCGCTGCAAGGACAAACTCAAATACAATTTAAATGCTGCAAACATCCCTATAGGGGAGTTCGAACTTGCTGTTGAAAACCGAGCAAACTGGAGAAATACCTGCCACCGAGGTATAACTAACTTTGAAAAGAATCGTCTCAGTCATCTGAGAGAATTAAGAACCAACACTAAATTGTCTGTTTGTGGTTATTAAAACGAAACACAAAAAAAAAAACAAAAACAGATCTGAAAATTGTGTTCCTGTGACTGTATGGAGAATAAAAAAAACGAGAGAGAGACATAAAGACAAAGAATAAATAATAGATTACGTTATATGTATATTTAGGTGAGGGCAGGTGGCTGTATCTGATATTGATTCAGGGGGAGCGTAAAATGTATTAGCTATTACTAAATGTTTGCAAACTAATCAACGAGGTTTGATTTACATTTGTACAAAAACATTTCCCGTCAATTGTCTCTGAAACAATAGTCTGTTTGAAAAACAACCCTTATTCCCCATAGCTAAACACTACAATCAATCAGGACACACATTAAAAAAATTTTGCAAATGTTTATTAATAGATTCCGATTTTACTTCCACATTTCACACGCAGAAAAAATGTGGTTTTTTTTCAACGCTATTTAGTTGGTTTTATTTAGTTTAAATACACATAAATAAAAAGGGGTTGAATAGGGAAACTGCATTTATAATTATTTTAAAAATCTTTTATAAATATTTCAATAGGCGGTCATGGCTCTCCACATTGTTTATTTATAGTAAAAAATATTTTTTAAAATATTTATGACCGTTGAACCATCCAATTTGACAGGTAAGTGGAATATCTTTGAACAGTGACGTTCCATATCGGTGACGTTTGACGTCCGCGTCTCATGATGAGTCCAAGGACGCATATACTTTTCCAACAAACAGTAGTGTTTTCATTTATTTTAACAAACAGTTATTTATTGATGAAAATTGAGGACAATTTAAAACAAATATATAAATATAAATTCTTCATCTATGAAAACAAAAATTTCTTTTTTTTTTTTATTTTTGGAATTTTTAATTTGTAGATAAAAATTTTTAAATTAGAAACATATTCTGCTACGGGTCCAACTACAGAACAGTATTAAGTTGAGTCCTTCGAATATATATATATATATATATATATATATATATATATATATATATATATATATATTTATTTAAAATATCCCATAAATAGTTCTAAAGCCTTGGATGGCAACTGGTCTAGAGGGGACAATATCTGAATTCAAAATATATATATATCGTTATGGGGCCTAGTTCTATAGCCTTGGATGGCAACAGGTCTAGAGGGGACAAGTCTGAATTCAAAAGTGTGGATGGTCCTTTGGGGGCCTTTACCACTATAATCAAATCTCATGTGCTGTTGTCAGGCTGTCGGTTTTCTAGGAACTGATCTGCTTGACCCTCATGCGTCGAATTCGACGGGAGAGTCGAGTATATATATATATATATATATATATATATGTCAACAAATATATGTATTAAACAACACATTTTCAAGTGACAAAGACATTAACATTTGTCTTTGCGTGTGAACGTAAAAAGTTTGTATTTTGGTGAATGTTCATACGTACGTGTATGCGTGTATAATGTTCACGGTGTCTCCCACAAATGGGAAGAGTGCTTATATTGTAGATGTGTTCGCTGAAATGAAGAAATGAAAAAGAGTACGAGGCAAGAATTTATAGTGTAGGGAAAGCGTCCCCTAGTGAACAATTAAGGAATTAACGAGGAGATAACTCCGACACGCTAGTCCAATGTGCGTTTGGATTTCGTTGTAGAATTTTCCATACCCTATTTAAACTCTTCCCAGTTATTTGAACTTCTGCACCTAATTGATGTTTATATTTCCAATTCGTAACTCACATCTTGGGATTTTTCTCTAGCTGACGACCATAAGTTCTTTCTTCTTGCAGTTGATGATTGCCCTGTAATATGCTCAAATGATACTTATGTGACTAATGTTAGTAATTTTACAAGTCGATAGCATTCAGGGAAAACTGGAATCGTTTTGTCATCATTTGACGATTAAAACGGATTTCTAAACATTACTGTATGCTAATATGTTAATATAATATTGCTGACGCTAAGGCTAGTCTGGCCTTTGGCTACAATTGGAGGGCGTTCATTGAAGACTATATTGTAATATGAATGATCGATTATATAAATATTTACGAAAACAACTGTTTGAAAACAATTATTCAAAATCATTTGTCCGAACTGTAAATTGTTTGAATTTGTTTCTCCATATTTCATTAACGAGAAGTAAGTTCCACACGCACAGTTTATGTCAGCGAACTGCTTCCATATGGAACCGACTCCCAAGAGGATGTTTTCCAGATCACTACAATATTAACCTGTTCAAATATAGTGTTAACAGTAATCCTACCAACATATCCGCATAAAATGTGGCTATTACTCTATAACCTCGTGTGGCTCTCAATGTAAAAGAAGAAATTTATATTGCAATTTTTAAATTCACTGTCTAGCATTTATTAGGTGCCTTTTGCCAGACTAAACTTAAAGTCAGAAATAGGGGATTTACATTTTGTTACTTTTGGCCCAATTGCTCTTTTAAACTGTGTAAAGTTTCATTGATAATATTTTACAGTGCGCCTAGAATAGCGATTAGGGTTAGTCGAAGAGAGTGGGATTGGCTTGGCCCGCTCAATTTCCAGCCGTTGCGTTTGCCTTAGCACAAATACCTTTGGAAAGATAGCAATATAGGGTTATGTTGGTAATCGTCGGCTGATCACGACAAGGCTAAAAAGGTTTTTAACTTTTAACTTTGAACAAATGATATTTTACGAATTACATTTTCATCATTGCACAAAAAAAAAAAAAAAGAAATTGTGATGAAACGAAAACCCCCCGAAAGCTCCATATAAAGCGAAATATTTTGACCTTATCTTATCGAAACTGGCAAAGAAATATGGTTCGTGACATTAACTGCACTTGAGAAAGAAAGTGCAAACGAATGCGATTCATATAAATACATGAAACGCTAAAAGCTGACAAAACGGGAACTGCAAAACAAAGTCTATTCTAATTAACACTTCTTACTGGTCTTCTTATTACGAATAGTTTCTTTTTCTCTGCATAACGTATTTTTAAAGTCAAGCAAGTAGTATAAGGTTTTTTTTACAGAAAACACAAAAATATTTCGCGCATCGTATTTACTTTTTGTTTTTCAGGAAAACAAGCTTGGCCAATAAGTGAAAGGAAAAATACCAATAAATTATGCGGTTTGTATTGTATATATATATATATATATATATATATATATATATATATATATATATATATATATATATATATATATGTGTGTGTGTGTATGTGTGTGTGTGTGTGTGCGTCTGTATAAACATATATATACATATACATATATACATATACTTATATACGTATACATATATACACATACACATATACTCATATACACACATATATACATACACATATATACATACGCATATACGCATATACACATACGCATATACAAATACAGACACACACATATATATATATATATATATATATATATATATATATATATATGAACTTGGGCAGAAAATTAATAGAATAAACACCTAAAATTATACCGAGCGTATCGTATCGTATGTATGTATGTATGTATGTATGTATATGTATATATATATATATATATATAAAATCTTGGCCAAACCCTGTAAACTAAAATCATCTAAACATTATTCACGTCATATTATACACACACACACACACACACACACACACACACACATATATATATATATATATATATATATATATATATATATATATATATATGAACCTGAGTAAAAAGTGAAAAGAAAAAAAACGTATAAATTATGCACGTATATATTGGTAATGACCTTTGCGATTCTGTCGACGTATTATCGAGTTAATGTTTTTTTTTCGTTTGCAAATTGTTTCTTTTTCGCATCCTTTTCCCCCAGTTTCTCAGTTCGTTTTGAAGTTTTTTTTACTTTCCTTTAAAGATTATTTTTCTATTTTCTTCTTTCCCTTTCCTCTTGATGATACTCTTTGTCTTTCTTTTTTTTTCCAAATAAATGTACCGCGAGCATGGCAGTAAGACGCAAAGGGGGGTGGGAGGCTACTGGGAATAAAAGAGAATGAAAAAAGACATTAGTAGGAATTGCAAACGTAATCCTAAAGAGAGGACAATGTATAAACCTGAACTCCTTTTCATATAACGTAGAAGAATTCTGATCTGGCCAATAGGTTTTGAGGAGAAAAGTAAATAAATAATTAGTAAATTAAATTCCAGCGATCAGAAGGAGAAGTTAAAAGTATTGAGATGAACTAGGCCTTATAGGGATACGGAAACTATCTTAAACAGGGGACTACGGGTAACCGTTTATTCCTCTACAAAAGCCAGGGGAGAAGTAGGAATCTGCCGATAGCCGAAGATATCTGTGACACCATTTAGGGTTGCTAGAAGGAGAAAAGAAAAAGGAAAGAAAAAAAATGCGAGAATTAAATTTAGATGATAAAAAGCCATCACGAAAGGACACTAAGCGGTGTTATTTTTCTGACAAGGAAAAGTGGTAAAATTTTTATTTCCTATTGTCGAGAAGGTAAAAAAAGAAGATACTGGAATTAATCTGATTTAGGTTACGGGGCGGGTGGAAGTTCCAGGTTGGCCAAATAACCTCAGAGACAGAATTCTAAATAGATAAACATTTAACTGTGTCACGGGAATGCCATTTGGGGCTTCCACAGAATTCTAAAGCGATAAAAATTTAATAGGTTATCCGCTAACCGAGAAACAAGAATGTCCGTTGGCCACACAAGAGTTGCAAAAACAAAAGACCAAACCATAGGTTAAGCTTTTTGTCGATGAGAAGATATCGTTTGGACAAGGCATCTGTTTTGTGTTGAAATTCGGCTATGAAAGCGAAACTATTTTATCAGAAATTGGCACCAAGAATGCAAAATACGTTTAATTGACCACCCACTTGATAATTGGCGAAAATTTCGTTGACGACTTCCATATGAATTCGGCTGTGAGTTGGCGAAATTGTTTAATCGTATCAGTGGTTGGCGCCAGGAGAGTGAGTGTGTCTGGTTGACCACCCACTTATTAATTAGCGAAAATCTCATTTGACGAATTCCAGGTAATTCGGTTAAAAGATAAAAATGTCTAGGGTGTGAGTTTCCTCGAAGAGAAGAAAGAAAAGGAAAAGTGAAAAAAAGAAAAAAGAAGATAAAATTCTTTTTTTTTCTTTGAGCAAGATTTCTTTAAAAAACAAGCCTAGTCTGGTCACACCCACACTGCTGAGCGCCCATTGGATGAATGTTAACGAGAGCCAGGCGGAGGTGATCATGTGAGGCAGGGGGGAAGCCTGCTGGCACCCATTGAGGGGATAGGTGTGAGATGTCACTGTGAGAGAGAGGGAAAACCGTTGACGCTCTATGAGGGCAAGGTGAGATGCCAATATGAGAACAGAAGAAGGTGGGAGGACGGGAAGACTTCCAAAAATGGAAAAGAATAAAATTTTCCTGACCGAAAACAAAGAAGTGGATTGTGGGTTTGGAATTATCAAGGAACCTCAAACCCCGACAAGCCCACCCCGGTTTTGGTCGGCGTCCATATAAGCAAAGTCGCAGCGAGCGAAAATCAGTTCCAGTTCGAGTTGTTCAGTTTTTCCAGTTCCAGTTAAGTTCCAAGCAGTTGCAGTCAGCTGAAAGTTCTGATGACCCGCCTCGCAGAGCTGACTAAGATTCACGCAAATTCCGAACTCATCTTCTAATCAAGAACGATTTATTTTTGAAGAACGACTTAGACTCACACCACCAAAAACAAGTTTTACGAATTTCGCCTGAAGACACACCAAGAACCAGTTTCTTAAAAGAACAAACAACTTAAGATGTTAAGACTCGCCTAACAAACACAAAGTGTCACGAATCCATATAGCGGTTTGGGAGAAAGACGTAGTCCTATATTTAGCAACCAGATATAAAATATTGTTATCCTTTTTAACACATTTGAACTTTTCGAGTTATTATTTTCTTTTCTTTTACACATACTTGTGCGATATCGCCCTTGTTCGAACTCGACTTGCAGTACGGCCCAGCGACTGATTGATTTCATCTGCCTAGATCAATTCACAACGTGGGTAGGTTAGACTGGAAATCAAAGCAGTTACTTCGGTAACCAGACGTTGGAAGCGAGCTGGGAACGACGAGGCTGATACCGAATGTAACCAGATTCCCATCCGAATCACCAAAATGTTAGAACGTCACATTTGGTGCCGCGACCAATACCAAGCCAGTTGGTCATCAGAAGACAGGGTAGCACGACTGATGCAGACAGGCGGACGTCACGTTTGGAGCGGCGACACCCGGGGTGGGGGGGGACGTCACATCTGTTTTGAATTACTGAAAAATAGAAATACTTCTTTTTAGATATTTACTAACCTACATTACTTTTGCCATGACCATAAATGATTTGGAAAGTTGTTTCATGTCTATCACCAAATTAGGATCACCATTTTTCTTTTATTTGCCGTGTTACTTTGAGGATGTGGGCGATTATTGCTCTCCACATTATGAACGTAATAAACTGCAGTTCGTCCAAGTGAGAGACCTACATTTGAAAATAATAATGTTAAGTCCATAGATTCAGTCTTCTCTTATTTGTCTCGTCCGTTCATGGTGTAGGAATCATGGCTCTTCACGACGTCCTATCCTATCTAATAGTACTAAAAATGCACTTCATATTTCGAAAAGAATAAGTGCAGACAACTAATGTGTCGTTTTCATCTGGTCATAGACTTTCATAACCCTCCACAACTTCCTTTTATGTGCAGCTTGCATCAATGTTTGTCCCTTTAAATAAATTCTCATTCCCTGTTCCACAATCCATTTACACAAAGATCGTTAATCGTTAAGTATTCAATAAGTATTTACACATTATGAAATGATCAAAGTCCGACAATTATTCAAAGATTTAAAGTCTTTAAATAATTGACATACTTTGTTCATTTCATAATGTGTGACGCCATTTGTTTACATTTGATACGCCATGAGCAGATATGAATGTACGTGAGAGATTCATGGAAGATTGAAGTTTAAATACAGTAAATTCGACCTTGCTAACCGAACGCTCCTCTGTGGCCGAGAGGCACGTCACGCTATATGGCGGTTCCGTATAGGATGCAGGTTCGAAGGACGAATATTTTCTGTGAACATTTCTCGGACATTCAGGCCGGTAAACGTTATTTAATACTGTTTATTATAAACAGAGCATTTACTTAAATACTTGTACCTATAAAAAGAATGTTAAACATAAAAATGTCTTTAAATAAGTATTTATTTAAGTAATTAATAAATATTCAATTACATGTTAAATAAGGTTTTAATTAAGTATTCAATAATTATTCAATAAGTATTCAATTAATTATGCAATAAGTTTTCAATTAACTCTTCAATAAGCAATCAATAAGTATGCAATTAATATTCAAATAAATATTCAATTAAGTATGCAATGTTTTCAATAAGTAATTCAATAAATATTCAGTTATATGTTAAGTAAGTTTTTAATTAAGTATTCAATAATTATTCAATAAGTATTCAAGTAATTATGCAATAATTTTTCAATTAACTCTTCAATAAGCAATCATTAAGTATACAATTAATATTCAATTAAGCATTCAATAATTTTTCAATAAGTATTCAATTAATTATGCAATAAGTTTTCAATAAGTATTTAATTAAGTATGCAGTAAGTATTCAATTAACTATTCAATAAATAATCAATAAGTATGCAATTAATATTCAATTAAGTATTCAATTAAATATTCAATTAAATATTCAATAAGTATTCAATTCGTAATCTGTTTTAACCTAGAAAGGGTTACTGGATGAGGATTAACCAAAACAGAGGTTTGAAATGAAATGGTAATCTTTATAACATCAACAAAATAAAATACTCGCCAGCGGCGTGAAGTAGGTAAACCACTGCTTGTGGTGGACTACTTAGACACCATATTACCCCCGCACTTACAATCACGTCCAACGTATTTATGAGGATTTGGACATAATTTTTAGCGTTCATAGGTACAGTATATAACATATTCTACTAAGTATTCAATAAGTATTCAATTAAGCATTCATTAAGTATTCAAAACCGTTAAGTATTTAATTCAATTTCACTCCGTAGCTCTTGCCTCGCATATTTCTTGTGAGTGTTAAATTATTTAAGTCTTCTTTCTTATGCGCCCTAGAAATGTCAACTGTTTTCTAATTCTAAGCAAAAGTGTACTATTGTTTCGTTTTCCTTAAAACTTCTTCGTTTCTCACATGCACCGTCCATGCTATTCCCAGCATTCTTCTGTAGAACCATCGCCGTTGCGTCAGGTAACGTCTTCATCTGTGAGGAGATTGTTAAGCATTCACTACCATAGAGAAGGTCTAATATTACATAACAGTTCAGTATTTTTTTCTTTATTTCTAATGAAAATTTCCTGTTAATTAATACGTCGTTTGCCTTCTGGTAGGCATATTTGTCAATGTCAATGTTCTTTGGGATAGACGTGCCACATTTCCCGTCGTTAGGATATTTGAAAAAAGGAATATTTATTCTTTTCAGTCTATTATTTGTAATCGAACATTGGAAATTCCTAACACTTTCAGTTCAGACCTTTAATGTTTATTTTTGCTTAATAAGTTACAAAGCGAAATAAGGAGATGAAGAGAGAGAAAGTTAGAGAGAGATGTGGAGAGAGAAATGAGTAAAGAGCGATACAGAGACAAACAGGTTAAAAGATAAGAGGAAGGGGTGGAGAGATAAAATATAGAGAAGTAAAGAGAGTGATACGAATATATATAGAGAAAGTAGGATTGCTAGAGAGAAGCAGAGAAAGAGTTAAAAAGAAAATATACCATGTCCTTGTTAGACATTTTCATGACGGTCGATCCTCGAGTATCGCATCCAGAGGTTGGCAGTGAATATTTCGGAGACAGTAGGAAAGCGTAGTGGAGGTTCGCAGTGGATATCACAGCAGAGTGTAGTTCATCCTTCGCCTTTGGTCCTTCCGGTAGGAGGAAACAAGATGGCCGCCTTTATACACTATGAATACAGTGTTGGGCGGCTTCTGATTGGTCAACCTTCTATTGGTCGACTATAAAGGGAAATAAGTCATTCTGACTCGCTCACTAGTCATAGGCGTTATATACCCAAAAAAAACCGTAACAGTCCTGACATGTGATCTCATCATCATTCGCTGTCCCACTGCCGTAATGCAGAATCCCTGTGACATTTTGGATAAATAATTTCAAGCTAATAGTTTTGATGAGCCTGCCTCTTTGCTACATGTAATTTATGAACTGAACTGTTACTTAATATCAGTCCTCTTATATTACAGTGAATGCTGGACAATCTCCTTCGCGATGAAGAGAGTACTTGAGGCGAGAGAAACGAAGAAAAGATTGTTGAACTGTTATTTAATACCACTCCTCTTATATTGCAGTGAATTCTGGATAATCTCCTTACTGAAAATACGAAAACACAGCATATATGCTGAGCCACAAAAATCTCCCAAGAAATGAATACTATATGGGAACCAGTAATACGGACTGCAAGAGAAAAGCAATAATAACAACAATTAGAATATGAGCTCCGGTAAAAATAGTTTACTGAATCATTAACTTCATAAGTCCCCCAAATTCATAAATTGATGTTCTATGGACACCTGGCCCAGTGCATAAAACATTGGTTCGATCCAGTGATTTGATCCAAAGAGTTGTGATTTCAATACCTGTCTACGGCAGAGGTGAAGAGAAATTTGGAGAGTTATGTTAAAGGGAGTTAACTATGACACTATTTAGCTATGGTAATTGGCTAACTAATTAACCATAGAACTTAAAAACGGGAAATACTTAAGGCGAGAAAGATCTATATCGAAAGATGACATTAAAAAAATAATTTATTTTATTTACAAAAGAAAGATACTTTTCCCAAAAGACGGAAAATCCGTACGAAAAAGCGAGACTGTGATTCTGTCAAAATTATTTAATGTCACGATAAGGGAGTGACACGCCAAACGAAACAGAATTCTGAAAGATAAACAAAGCCGGCTGACGCATACGGCCATGGAGAAAATTTGGCTTCGGACCACCCTGGAGAGTATGTATTAATTATCTTTCAGAGATAACATTTAACTTTAATTCCTGGTTCCAGCGAGGGAAGCCACCTGGTATATGCCCGAATCTTGACATGAAAAGGAAAATGGAAAAAGGATCATTATTATTGCTTATTCAAACTGTTGACGTCAGACATAGCGTCTTGAAAATGAGCATTTGGTGATAAGAGAATTTTAAGATATGAGAAAAATAAAGAATTTAATTGTTGGGTGGGCACGGCTACCCAGTTGAAGGCTGACTGGCGGAGAACCCAGATGTCGGCTTTTTTGACAATGATTAATAAGTCAGTAGAAGTCAGAGCTAAGTAGATTTGGGATGTCATAAAGAATTAATTGGCAATCTGGGATTTGTAAATGTTTTGGCCGAAGGAAAAGGAAAAAAATAAAAATAAATAATGTAATCAAAATTCGGGAATAATTCTAAGAGGGCCGGTCTATCAACACCCACACTGCCGAGAGATCATTGGCTAAGTGGTAGCATGGGTGTTAGGCGTAGGTGAATGTATGAGAAAGACGGAGATGTTGTTAACGGCCACTGAAAAGATTTATATGAGATACCAATGTGAGAGAGGAAGAGTCTAGCAGTATAACTCTCCTCCGACCTTCCCTCACGGAAGAGGGAGGAACCCCGAAGTGGAAAGGGATTAATCTTCCAAGAATGGGAAGTAATTAATTTTCCTGGCCTAAGAACAAAGAGAATTCTTGTTGGGAATTGAAAATTGTTAAGGAACTCAAACCACGACAGGCCGACACACCAGAGTTGGTCGGTGTCCATATAAACGAACGTCTCGAAGCAGCTAAAGAGTTTCAGAGTGAGTTCGGAGTTGCAGTCAGTTCCAGAGAGTTTCAAGAGAGTTTCAAGAGAGTTTGGAGTTGCAGTTGGAGACCGGCCTAGCAGAAGCTGGCCGAAAGATTTCCACGTCCTCTCGAATTAGTCTTCCTACCAAAAGCAGGTTTTGTATTGATGAGCGACGTAAGATACCAAAACTCGCTTAAGAAAAGCAAAAAGTGTCACGAATCCATAGAAGCGGGCTGGGAGAAAAACACACTCTTGTATTCAACAGATAGATAAAAAATAATTGTTATTTCTCAACATATTTGAACCTCTTGAATTTGTTTTTATTTTTTTTTATTCCCGCTTGTGCGGTATCACATTTACCCCGGATTCAGCTTACATTATGGCCCGGCGCCTGATTTTTTTCGTCTACCTAAGATCAAAGTCACAACGTGGGTAGGTTAAACTTGGGATCAAAGCAGTTAATTCGGTAAACAGACGTTGGAAGTGAGCCGGGAACGAAAAGTTGGCATCGAACCGGGAACAACCAGGTCGACCGGGACACAGGCTGCTGGCAGCGACAATGAGTCGACCCCAAACGCTGGTGGAAGAAACCTTACAGCTTCGCGCCGCAACTAGGAGTTGACCACGGCGCAGTGTCATATATTGATGTCGCGACCAGTGGACGTCACATATCGGCGCTGGACTGCGAACGCGACCACCGGTGGGTATCATATAACTAAGATATCCGGAAGAGACATGGCACGTGGAAGTAGAATATCCCAGTTCAGTTCGAAATTACAGTTGCCTAAAAAATAGTGGAGCGTACAACATGACAATAAAGATGAAGACGACAGCCCGAACAAATAATTGCAAATACCTCATCTCAGAAAGATAGATATTAAATGGACCTTAACATCATAAAGAGAGAATTTACTAGGGCACTTAGTGAGGAAAAAGTGGATTTAGGAAAGCAACCCATGACCTAGCCAAATGGCTAGCAAACAGAGATTAGTAGAAAAAGGGACACGACACATAGAGGAAAACTTGCTTGGCACATTCTATAAATACTTTCACGGTAATTTTTCTGACAAACCTTCATCTATGGCACCCAGACTTCATGAATTTAAGCATAGCACTGGCACAAGGTCTCATAATTTTAAACTTGAAATTAAAACGTAATTTCTATGCTAACATTTTCTTCTCCGCAATTCTCTCTTCCGACTTCTTGGCTTCACAGTCAACTTTGTTATTAAAAACTTAAAAGCAACGTCAATCATCATCATTTGTTTTCTAAATTCCAATTATTAAATTGTTTATTATCTCTGTTATTCTTATCCCTTATTAATATTTTGTTTTATTCTCAGACTTTAAAAACAATACAAAACACTATTTAAACTAGCGTCATAGCCTCTGCTTGCCCTGAAATCAGGTATCTGGAATCATGGTTCCGAACTGAATTCAAAGAGCGACAAAAAATTAAGGAAATAATATTGCATAATAACCATTGAGTAATCATGTCTATAGAATTTCTTATTTCAAAAGAGTTTACACCACGGCCTAGCAGAGCTTCAGGTTTTTCATGGCATTCCACGTAGAGCCGAATTTCAATTCCCGTTATTTGTTTCGTTTCTTACGTACGGTGGAGTAATGGATAGCGACTCGGGTTAAGGAATCGGTGACCCGAGTTCGAATTCCAGTAGAATCATTTACATTCACTTACGTGCTAATACCGTTAGGAAAGGTAGGAAGCCTCTTCTTCTCCCTCTAGCTATGTGTAAATCGCAGGACAGACCGGGTTCTATAGCCTTGGATGGGAACTGGTCTACCGCAAAAAGAAATGGCAACCTACTGCGGTGAAAAAATCTGCCTTGTCAGTCCTGTATCGAGGGATACATGATTGCCTAAGCGTGTATCACGCATGGCACATAATTGACTGACTGACCGTTGGGAAAGGTATGAATCCACCTCTTTTTCCCCAGTTATGGGTTAATTCGTAAGACTTGTATCACTAAATCATTATTATCTCGAAAAGTATTCTTAAAACTTGAAATATTTTCTTGATTTAAATAACCTTTAAATAAAAGGGTTGATAAGACGTAAAAACGTACCCATCAAAATCAATTCATGAAAGATCAATTTTTTGAATAGTTGGCCGCATGATAGGAATTCCAACAGTGACTGAAGTTAGGGCTTTAATCAATGAGGTAGTTGAAAGTAGATATCGGTCGATCCTGAAGAGGTGCCGAAAATTGAGTCAACATTTCTCTTTAGATGGGAGAACTTGCTCAGTCCCAATGATTCCAACCCAGCGACAGCACCTTATTGTAGTAAAAGAGGAAAGGTTCTGTGTAATACCGATGCCAGCATGACCATTGTCGTGGAGACTGGGCAAAAAAATATTTCTCCTAAGCATATGTATGGTTATGGCGCTCCCCACGTTAAAATGATATTGTGCCACAACATGTTTTATTAGGGAGACCGGATAAATACACTCGGTGAATATTGTTATTTGCAAAGAACTGCAGCACATACTAATGGTCATGGAACCTCTGTGGTGTAGTGAGACGACCACACTCTACACACATTCCTTCCTAGCACGACTATAAACAAGAGAAGTGTGCGAGAAGGTTATAATTTTGTATGCATGCACGACAGTATTGTAGGTCATTTTTATGCGAAGCGTACTTTATCTCCGTTACCATAACAACTGTATAAATTTTGACCAGAACACGTCATACTTATAATATAGATACCTCCACAAAATCGCTAATAATCAGCATACTGTGATGGAAACATGCTCCAAACTTGATGGAAACATAGTTTTACAGTCAAAATCTTTATGTTAGTATTAAGAGGAAGGATCAAAGTATTTTTGAATATTGAAGGACATTTTTTTTTTTTTTAAAACATTCGAAATTTTGATTAAATCTTGCTTTTCTTGATCCTATGACTTCGTGAATTGCATATGTCAACTTGGCACATCATTAACAGATGACAACAACTTTGCATTACTTCGTGGACATTTTCACCCATTATAATGAGAAAAGAGTCGGATATTTTGCAGGATCATTCTCAATATAATAGGTCCCAATTTGCCCACAATTGTTTGAGAATAATCCTACAGATGACAACGAATGATATAGATATCATGTTGGCACAATCAAACATTTAAAATTGGTGCGGGTTTACTATATTTTAGCACGGCACATTTTACCGTCTTTAATTGGGAAATTATTGCATCTTTAATTGGGAAATTATTGCATCTTTAATTTGGAAATTCTTGCAAAAATCAGGTAATTGTCGGATTTTAATGAAATTTTCAGGACTTATTCACAAATGAATGAAATTATTTTTGAATATTTTTATTAGAGAATCTTCATAAAAATATCTTTACGTGTGTTTCACCACATTTCTTAATTTTATATAAATTTGAGGAATTCAATGTGATAATTTTAGTAAGTCTATTAGTTAAAAACAGAATACGTTGAAGAATTTAAATTACCGATATTTTTTTTTTTCAAAATCGGACACCATTTTACGGAAAGTCCATTCTGAATTGAAAAATAAAAAAACGACATAAAACTAAGATATTACGTAATTAGAGAAGTTTTCAATTGCTTTTATGAATGTATATATTAAAGACAACATTGCCTGAAAAAAAATCTTTTTTTGCAATTTTAAATTGAATAATTCATAGTTTTTGGTTTTCACTTTCAGTGGTGTAAATCTTTGAAAATATTGTTATTAAGTAAAACTATATTTACTAATCATATATTGTAAAGCTAATTAGATTCTGACAACCTCGAATATTTGGATTTTTTGTCTAAACACGCTTAATATGCGATTTCGTACATGTCGTTATCACTAAGAGGTCTCATGTTTTAAGGTCTGATCCCAATTACGGAAAAAAATATAAAAATGTATCGTCTGCTATCATCACTTCTGTGTTACTATACTTAACTTGTCAAAATATGAGGCTGTCGATAAATCGATCAAGACGTCAGAAAAACAAGACCCCCCCTATGGTTAAAAATGCTTGTATGCAACATTTTATGCTATAAGTTAGTAATATTTGTATCAAATCAGATTAATTTAATTTGAAACTTGCTAAATTTCCTTAAATACTGTTTCAGAAATATATATATATATATATTTTACGAGATTTTTAAAAGTGAGAATCAACTTTTGCAAATGAGTCAAAATGGCCGATTTTAGCGATTTTACTGAAAAAGAAAATCCTTCTTACCTAAATAAGTTCGGTTTGAAATGTATTTTTCTTTATTGGAAATAGTACATTTTAAATATTTTATTTTTCAATTAAAGCTAAAATGAAAGCTTCAAGAATATTTTTTAATTTAAAAAAAATCATTTTAAACCTTACGTATACCGAATTAGTGGAGGTATCTATTTACAATATAATTTCTAAGACCACTACGATTAATCTTGATGGAACAGTAACAGGTTGGTAACCTAATGAAAAAACTTTTTTTTATTTATTTTACGCAGTATTTATCTATTTTCAGAAAAAATAACCTATTTCTCAGAAATTTCTCCACTACCTTGATGACACATGGCACAGTGGATAAAGGCGATGGTTAGATTCAGTGACAGGACCCGAATTGCGTGAGTTCAATACCCGGTTAAGACAGTGGAGAACTTTCAGATGGAAATTAACAGGAGATAACTGATAACTGACATCCATTAAACATGGCACGTGGAACTAGAACAGTCTACCCCAGTGAGCGAAATAAAGGGTTAAGATCTACATTCCAACCACCTGAAGAAGGTCGAAGCTTACAACGGTCGAAACGTTGTAATAAATATGGCGACAAAGATGAGGACAATAGTCCGAGTAATGTAAATAATATAGAGTTTTTTCTTCTTCATTTTTGTATATCTACTTTTGCATACACTGTATATGAATTAATTGAAACGAAATTATGGCAGGTAGTATATTCAACAAGACTGCTTGAGAGAAAAGGTTTATGCATGTGTTATCAAAAAGGCACATTCCTAACACCCCTGATTGAATAAGAATAAAGTATATAATCTAGTTATGTAACTTAACTACATGTCAGGATTACCTAACTTTGAAAGTGAAACCTATACACTGACTCGTCAAATGTCTTTGGTTAGCTATCTAATATCGCGTAGGACCTCCTCCAGCTCAACGTCTCATCAATTTCAAAATGTTAAGAGACGATGATCGATACCGACTCGACAGCTATCCACAGCTTCCTGTTAATTACAAAGTACTATGTTACGTACAAATAGACCTTTTTCTAATTTTAAATGTTTGATTGTGCCAACATGATATCTATATCATTCATTGTAGGATTTTTCACAAACAATTGTGGGCAGATTGGGCGCTATTAGATTGAGAATTATCCTGCAAAAATATCCGATTCTTTTCTCGACATAGTTGGGGAAAATGTCCAAGAAGTAATCCAAAGTTGTTAATGATATGCCTTGTTGATATCTGCAATTCACCAACTCATGTGATCAACGAATCAGTCAATCAGACAACTGAAACTTTGACTCATCGGACCAAAACTATACGTTAATATTCCTTCAATTGACAATGCCTTGAACCCAGATGAGGTATTATTCGCAGCATCCTGATGGTTTTCCATTCCGATTTATCACAGAATTTAAAGAGCTCTGGACCGACATGTTGAATGTGCGTCTAATAGCTTCCACATTGAATGTAATTTAAGGTTATATTGATTTTATTTGTTGTTACTTTTGCCAATTCTAACCAGATATTTCTGGTCTCAGTCATTAAGGACCTGTCGTCAAACAGTGCCCTGTCAAGAGTCGGTGTCAATGCCTTCCAATGACTAACCATTTCGCACCTAGATCGAGTATTGTCAAAAGTTCCTCAATATGAGAAATGAAATGTCTCATCCGTCTGTCACCCATTATCATGCTGTATTTGAAATTCAATAATTGAGGCCACCTTTTCAGGAGCAGAATATGCTATGGTAATTCAGAAATCAAAACATAACGAACAAATATTCGGTTGTGCCACCTACCATTACTTTTACGTACTGCGTTATAATATATGGTACGCAAGTGTTTCAAACGGCAAGGAAACAACCATAGATCATACTTCCCTCACAGATATTTATTCTCTACATTTTCGTGAAGCTGAAAGATGTTAAGGTAACTTAAAACTATAACATCTTATTACTACTTATTACTACTAAATAAGCAAGAAAAATATGATGAAAAAAATACGAAACAAAAATTAATATTTCTTCTCAGAAATGTGAAATATTAATGAAAACCATGTTTTAATATTTCTTCCTATTATCAATAACACACAGTCGTACAGAGCATTCACAACTTTTCATGATATTATGATATAAAATTTCCTATCAACTTGAAAAATAGCTTCCATATTTACGGAAACTCCAACCTACTTGGACTGGACGAACATCCGTCAAACATTATGAATAGATTCCCAATCACCTCTGAAGCACAATATATTAAAGCTATCGTCTAATTAAGACGATAAAAATAGCTAATATAAGCTATTGTTCCGAACACAGTAGGCTACTGAATAGTACCATATAATCATCTTAATACGAAGGTATCTATAATATAAATAACGAACTGATAGTTGCAAAATGCGCATTCTCAGAAGGAAATTGCCACTTAATGTAATATTCATTAGAGAACGGTGGCAGTGGTAAGTGAATGACACATGTTTAAACTGGGGAAGAGATGTTACTATAAACGCGTACCTCGAACATGGAGATCAGCTTTTGCAAGGCAATTAAATATGGCGATTATTTGCGAAAACAAGACGAGAAAATGTCACGTGTCCTAAATGCATAGCAACAGAGGCAGGGAAAAAGAATGACAAGAAGCTCCCGGATAATAAAATGTAACAAGATTGGAACAGGTAGTTGTAGCAATGATAACAACAAACAATGTCATGTAGATCCGTTCCGATAATACAGAGAGGTTCAAAATTATGAGCGACTTGAAAAAAAAAAAGCCAGATATGAATAAATTCTTTTACGATAATACGAGAAGAATTTACTGCAAATAACAGTTGACAAAGTAAATCGGCGTAAATTCCTTTACTATACAAATACGCTACAAATGACTGTTTAATAGTGGAAGGCATTGCAATGATTTTATTATACAAATGCAGTATAATGATTTTATTATTTAAAAGCGTTTTATATGATTTTATTATACAAATGCATTATAATGATTTTATTATTTAAAAGCATTTTATATGATTTTATTATACAAATGCATTATAATGATTTTATTATTTAAAAGCATTTTATATGATTTTATTATACAAATGCATTATAATGATTTTATTATTTAAAAGCATTTTATATGATTTTATTATACAAATGCATTATAATGATTTTTATTATTTAAAAGCATTTTATTATTTTATTATACAAATGCATTATAATGATTTTATTATTTAAAAGCATTTTATATGATTTTATTATACAAATGCATTATAATGATTTTATTATTTAAAAGCATTTATATGATTTTATTATACAAATGCATTATAATGATTTTATTATTTAAAAGCATTTTTATATGATTTTATTATACAAATGCATTATAATGATTTTATTATTTAAAAGCATTTTATATGATTTTTTATACAAATGCATTTAATGATTTTATTATTTAAAAGCATTTTATATGATTTTATTATACAAATGCATTATAATGATTTTATTATTTAAAAGCATTTTATATGATTTTTTATTATACAAATGCATTATAATGATTTTATTATTTAAAAGCATTTTATATGATTTTATTATACAAATGCATTATAATGATTTTATTATTTAAAAAGCATTTTATATGATTTTATTATACAAATGCATTATAATGATTTTATTATTTAAAAGCATTTTATATGATTTTATTATACAAATGCATTATAATGATTTTATTATTTAAAAGCATTTTATATGATTTTATTATACAAATGCATTATAATGATTTTATTATTTAAAAGCATTTTTATATGATTTTATTATACAAATGCAGTATAATGATTTTATTATTTAAAAGCATTTTATATGATTTTTTATTATACAAATGCATTATAATGATTTTATTATTTAAAAGCATTTTATATGATTTTATTATACATTATAATGATTTTATTATTTAAAAGCATTTTATATGATTTTTATTATACAAATGCAGTATAATGATTTTATTATTTAAATGCATTGTACATGATTTTATTATACAAATGCATTGTAATGAATTTATTATGTAAATGCAGTGTATGTAATTTTATTATACAAATGCATTGTATATGATTTTCATTACACAAATGCATTGTATATGATTTTACTATACAAATGCATTGTAATGGTTTTATTATACAAATGCATTGTAATGATTTTATACAAATGCATTGTAATAATTTTATTATACAAATGCATTGTAATGATTTTATTATGTAAATGCATTGTATGTGATTTTATTATGTAAATGCATTGTAATGATTTTACTATACAAATGCATTGTAATGATTTTATTATATAAATGCATTGCATATGATTTTACTGTATAAATGCATTGTAATGGTTTTACTATACAGTAAAAATGCATTGCATATGTTTTTCCTGCATTTTATTATATGAACAAAAGGAAGCTGATTTTATGATAGTAATGATTTGTATATGATTTTACAATACAAAAGGATTGCAAGTAAGTGTAATGTAGGAATGCATTATGTAATAAAAGAAAGCCATTGTAAATTATGTTAAGGTCGGAAATCATAGTAAATTATTTTACTAGATAAATAAATTGCAAATGATTTTATTAAAGGAAGGATTTGTAAATTATTTTACAACAATAAAATTATTGAAAGATCAATAGCAAAATCATTTCCAATGTTTTTCCGATTGGAAATGATTTTGATATACGAATACCTTGCACTAATTTTATTATACCAATGATAGTTAAAAGAATGTATTGTAATGACTTCCCTAAACGAATGTATTACAAATGGTATTACTGTAGATGCATTTGTAACGATTTTACAAAATAGATATATTGCAAATGAAATTAAGATAACTAGAACTGATTTTTCTATACAAAGTTATTAAAATTATTTTACTATAGTAATTCATTGAAAATAATTTTAATACACAAATGCATTGCAAATAACATTATAATAGTAATGCATTGCAAATGATTCTACTATAGGAATTCACTGTTAATGATTTTAATACACAAATATACTGAAAGTAATTTTACTATAAGAATGCATTGTAATTGTTTCTACTATACAAATGCATTGCAAATGATTTTACAATAAGAATGCATTGTTAATGATTTTAATTTAAGATATCATTGTAAATGATTCTATTACATATATACATTGCGAATAATTTTACTATAGGAATGCATTGCAAATGATAGTACTATGGAAATGAACGACTAATGATTTTTCTATCATAATGTATTACAAGTAATGTTTTTTTTTACTATTGTAAATGCCCTACAAATATTTTATGATAAGAATGTGCTATAAATGATTTTCCTATACAAGGAACTATAAAAGATTTACAGCGGAAAAACTTTTTTCAATGGTTTTACTATATAAATAACCTATCAATAATTATGCAATAATAATACATTGTAAATTTAATGCAAAAATACCATAAGAATTTGCAGTAGAAATTGATCATAAAATATATCATAATACAAATTTTTGTAACTCAACAAATACTCGGTGTCACTTTCGTAATGCTAGTTGTAGTAGAGACTTTGTAATCGTAGATACAACTTATAAGTAACGCCGTTGAACAATACTGGTGTCAGACGCCTTCGAATAGCAATCGCACTAATGGTACTTGCTCGATAATACTCGCTCGAACAGTAGCCACAGAATAGTGATCGCAAGAGAGAAATAGTATAACGAACAGATTAGAGAATCACAGTTCGTATAGTAATAGAGGATAGAGTAGAAATAGCGATCCGTATAGTATAGAGGATAGACTAGGGATAGCGATTAATTAGACGACAACTCGACGTCCTACATATGCGTTTCTTCTATGGTCACATGGTCCACTTTATTCAAAAATAGGATCGCCTGTGTTTGTTCACTGGCGATCTATGTTCAAACCAAAGTGTCGGCAGCAACACTTTATTCCTATATAACACAATTTCATTGTAAAAGATTTTAATATAGAAAGCTACGTAAATGTTCTTAATGCAGACATTGTAAAAGATTTTAATTCAGAAATACATTCTAAGTTATTTTAACAATAGAAATGCATTCCAAATGCTATTACAATTGTAAATATTTCTAATATAAGAGTCCTTGTAAATAATTTTCCATATAAATATATTTTCAATGATTTAAGTATAAGACGCATTACACAATTTGCCCTTGTATGGAGTATTGCTGCCATATATGGTCTGGAACCCTTTCTGTTTGCCTCGGGGTTCTTGATAGGATCCAGAGGCGGATATGCAATATAATTGGCCCTGTTCTGGCATCTCGTCTACAGTCGCTCTCTCACAGACACGCCGTCGCCTCTCTCTGTCTTTTTTACAAATACTTTCATGGCAATTGCTCCGAGGAGCTGCATTCGCTGGTTCCCAGACTTCATGAGTTCAAGCGCCCTTCGAGGCTGGCATCCCGCTCTCACCTCTTCACTGTCGAAACACCTAAATGTAGCTGTCTCTTCTACTCCAATAGCTTCATGTCTCGCACCTCTCGCCTGTGGAACTCCCTTCCCTATTCCAGTTTCCCTGAGAGCATTAATCTCCAGCTATTCAAATGTAATGTCAATTGACATCTGCAGTTGCCTTGATCTCACCACTACCCTTCTTCTCATCCTTTCTTCTATCACTCCTATCTGATCTTGCCCCAAATTTTCTGTAAATCCTTGCGTCCTAGTGGCATCCCGCCTTGCTTGGGGTGAAACGCTTAAAAAAAAATCATTAACTTACTATAGAATTTAACGTATAATGATTTTAATAATGCTTTGGAAATGAATCTTCCATGGATGTGTATTGTAGATTATTAGACGACATGAATACTCAAAATCATGGAAATTATATCGAAGCAGACTAATATATAACCACTTTGAATACACTGCTAATGGTTCACCATAGAAGTCATTGAAATGGATCAAGGGAAAAGTAATAATACTGGAATATGTATTGAAAATTAAGTTGATAGCTGTCAGTATCTATAATTTATCGAATTACTAAGATAAGACTATAGTACAATTAAATTTTAGTTGTCGCCTGGTGTCTGGTTTTGATTTGGTTTTGTTTCGTTTTACGGCATATCAATACCTCAATGGGTTATTTAATGCCGACAAGATTTTTATTGCTGGTAATATTCTTTTTCAAAAATGTATTACTGCTAATAATTATTTTCTTCAAAATTCATTGTTGATAATCATTTTTTACAAAAACGTATTTATGGTAATAAAACCTATTTTTAATAATTTTATACTTTTGACCCCAGTTTAGGGGTTAACTATTTGCCCATAGCTGGGACCCTAACAGGTGCTACCACCCCGGTTCAGGGTGGGCCACGGAACATCAGCAATTAAGAAGTGATTCCACGCTCCTCAAAACTTCCTGATCAGAGGTCTTGCCGTTGGATGTAGTTTAGCGTCTTACCCAGGACGTCTGATATCTGGTACTTGATCAAATCCTTTTTTTGAAAGCATTTCACCCCAAGCAAGGCGGGAGTGCCACTACGACACAACGGTTACAGAGGATTTAGAACAAGAGTAAAGAGTCATGTTTGAGGATAGGATAAAATAAAGAACGAAGAACAAGATCAAGGTATCAGATGTCGATTGACATTACACTTGAATGTTTGATGGTTATAGTCATCAGGGAAGCAAGTAAGGACAAGGGAGTTCCACAGAAGGGAAGTGCGAGTGAAGAAACTATTTGAGTAGAAGAGACGGTTACATTTAAACGTTTCGAAGGTGAAAGGGTGGGACCGAGATGACAGCCTAGAAGCTCGCTTGAATTCATGCATTCTGGGAACTAGCGAAAGTAGCTCATCGGAACAGTTGCCGTGAAAATACTTGTAGAAGTGTTATAGACAAGCGTATGGTTGCAAGAAAGAAATACGACAACTGTAGAAATAGATTTACGTGGTTTATTTCAACAGGAACGTAAGGGTTTAGGACAGCTACCTTGGTGTGGTAAAGTTCATAAACCGGCTTTCGGATCTAGGTCGATCTCTCATAGTAGTTCACACATGTTGACGGTGGTTGACGCTCTCCTGCTGACAGCTGCTAAACGTGACCGGTCTCCTTTGTCGCCACCTGTTGACTGCCGCTGAACTTCCCTGTGACCCCTTTTATAGCGTTTTTTTTATGGCTTAACAGGCTCGAGAAACGAAGCGAGTATAATTAGGAGGGAAGCATTTTTATTGGACGAAAAATAGAGCACTTTAAATATTATTTTATTTTTTGACCGGAACACGTGTGTCGGAAACATTTGTGAAGAAAGATAATGGTCATTTTGTGACGGGGCTTTGTCCCGTTCACATCCGGTTCTCACTCTTGAGTATTTGCCTGTAAATCAGCCGAGATATGTCATTTTATTTTATAACAGAAGAAACAGAGGAAAACAAAATATCTGTAACCATTTCTCTCTCTATCTATCTATCTATCTATCTATCTATCTATCTATCTATCTATATATATATATATATATATATATATATATATATATATATATATATATATATATATAAACAAAGACTTGTACCCACAGAAATATAAAATAGATTTGAACAAAATGATCGTCATTATTTAACCATTAGGTTCCTTCTTGTCAACGCTTTTTCAAAAGTTAATCGTTGGCGAAGCAAAAAAAAAAAAAAATAACAATCTAAGACGCATTAATAATAAATTAACGAATGCGGAGGGACAATTGGTAACACGATTAAAATAAATTTTTAATTGTAAATAAATAAACGACTAAAAAATTGGAAACTTCCAAAAGAGTATAAAAAGGAAAAATTTCACTCACAATCTCCCGGTCTAACGTAAGTAACAAATAAAAAGCTCCTTTTGTTTACATAGGCTTAGCTGATGAATTTTGATGTAATAAATAAACGCATGATTAAAATACGCTGGCACAATCATATATATATATATATATATATATATATATATATATATATATATATATATATATATATATATATAGGGTACCATGGGTAAATTGTCACTAGTCACCATTTTATATTTTTAATTTTGCGCATGCGCCTTGTCCGTTTTTAATTTTCACCTACACAATATAGTTGGGTACTGTCTGTGAGTAAATGTGCATCATGACGCAATTTGGAAACTCCATACTGTACTGCTTGTCATTGGCGCCGGAAGACACACTACGAACATTTCTGAGTGTTTGGGTGTCAATCTGGAGGGGATGTAGAAAGAATTGGATGATAATATTGAGTAAGATGATGTTTGGAAAAATCATTAGTGATGACGAAGTATTCATCTTCCCACAGGCTGAACACGGAGGCCTACATCAAGTGCCTTAAGGAGATAAAGCTGCCCTGGGTCAAGATGGTGACTGCCAAAAAGATCCTATGCTTGGAAACAAGACCCTGCGTGATGCCATACAAACAAGAGAACCCAGTCATGACTGTCAATGTCTGCGACCACATCACCCCTTACAGCTACACTCCTAACTTGCAAACTGCAAACCCCTGGTTATTATGTGTAGGGTACAGTTGAGCGAGAGACTAACAAAACTCCTTGTGACACTAAAGATGAACTGAAGACAAGTATTATGGCAGCATTAAGCAACTTACACAAGGAGATCGTCCAGACGAGTTTTAGGAGATTCCGAAATTGTCGTTACTTTAGGGCTAACTGCTAGAAATTGACTCAGCCTACCGGCGCGAAAAAATCAGGAAGAGTAGCGTTATCTTCCACCCAAAAAGATTTTGCATACATGGTATCAATTCTGGAGGGGAAAATAAGTGCGTCCGGTTTTGTAAATACGTTACGTTTAACTATAAATAAAATTTAATTAATTCATGAAAATGTCTGGTTGGATCGATAATATCCTCACTTAATTTCCTTCGATTAGCTTTGATATTTGCGATGAATTCAATATCGACTGAAAAGAGTAGTTAGTCGACTCTCACGAAAACGGAAAAGAAGGTAGATATGTCAACAACTAACCCAGATCATCGAAGAACCCACCCGCATCCCGGACGCGACGAGGCAGCAGACGGACCTCTTCGCTCGATCTTTTTCTAACGTCTAGCCCTGATGAATGCTTAGTAAAGGATTTAAAGACACGTCAGGCCATTTCCTTGTATATTTCAATGTACATATTGATTCCCTGTTAATTAATTCCCTATTTAATGTACAAATAGATGCAAAACCAAATACATCCCATGGTTTACCGTTCCCAAAAACGATTTTTCGCTCCGCGAAAGGAGACTGGGGCAGCTTTCAGTGCTTCGCTCAACCATTGTCAAGAATGTAGAATTTTATCCCCGACCCCGCAACAAAAAAAAAAATCCGTTAAAACCAATGAGCACTATTGCCTGGCTCTTACTGCTTTCAGAATCGCCAGCATTCACTACAAGAAACGAGATGGGAAACGATACGTGCTGCTACGCACAAGCTGACCAGAACAAGTTTGAAAAGAAACAAATTAGATCTCTGGAAGAGCGCCAACCAAATCAGGAACAGTGGAAGTGTAGCTGGGCCCACAATTATAAATGGCCCCAAGGTGATATCTTTCTCGACAGAAGCTCTTCGCCTCTATCTTTGCTTTAAACTCGAATTTAGATGGCAAAGACAATCCACTCAGCAACGTCCCACGTGCACAATCTCGGAAATATCTTCATTTTAGCACGGAAAATATCTATACTTATCAAAACCATTGACTCTCTAAGGAGGCAACTGGCCCCAACACAATTTCAGTCGTTGTCAATAAGAATATCAACCCAAAATTATCCCCGATCCTAGCGAAGTTATTCAACCACTGCTTGAAGTGGAAATCCTTCCCCAGCCTGTAAAAGCAGTCAAGCGTATACCCGGTATTCAGGAACGTGTACGAGCGCTCTTCCCCCTCTCAGTATAGACCCTTAAATGTCCTCGGTATCATCATTTTTTTTTTAGGTTAGAGTCAACAAAAAGGTCGTCGAGCAACTAGATAGGAACAACGTCTTGTGCGCCGAACTGTAGGGATTTCGATCGGCCTGATCGACTGCTGACGCTGTAACTACAATTACACAAAAAATCAGTGAGGCTCTTGACGACAAATGACATCTTGTTTAGTATTGGATGTTTCGAAGGCCTTTGGGAACGCGAGACACAAAGTTTTGCCGCACAATCTCCCCAGCTATGGAATCCCTGCAAGGATCTTTCCAATTATGAAATCATTTCTAACACGTAGATCCCTGAAGGTCAGTCTTTTGATGCCCTGGCGTTCAACACGTGCGTCCCTCAGGGGTGACTTCTCGGACCAAACCTCTTTTTGATTTACATAAATGATCTGCCTAAGAATATACTCAGATCATTTGTAAGCATCTCTGCCGATGATACGACGATATCCAGGTACACCTCAAAAACGTTTGACGATAAGAGATTGACAGGATCTCTCTTCCGATCAAGCACTAACTTCATAGTGGTGAATAAAAAGCTGGTTACATTCAATGCCTCGAAAACCAAACTAGTTACATTCTATCTTCGCCGATCGGACCCCTTGTATCGATGAACGATAACCCTTTGAGGAGGCACCGTGTTTTGAGTGACTACTGGGCCTCAAACTCACACATCGCCTCAAGTGGAATTCGTACATACGTTCCATCGCAATAGATGCAGTGGTGAATAAAAAGCTGGTTATATTCAATGCCTAGAAAGATGCAGGTAAAATGGTTGGTTACGTCTACAACCGCAGTAAGTACCTGATTCTTCATGATACTACATTTATAAGACCCAGATGAAGCCGAAAATCGATTAATGTTGCCATACTTTGGCCGGAGCTGCTTAGTCCTTACTCTCCAGTTTTGATATAGTTCAAAAGTGTTTACGAGTCCTTGCAGATGGCGAATTATTCTCTAGCCTACAACCTCTCTTTCATCTGCAGTATGTGGCAAGTCTTCCACTACTTTATGGCTACTTCCATGGAAAGTGCTTCAATGTAGCGAAAGAGTCTATTGCAAGGTTGTAGCATTCTCCGTTGACGCCCAAATGCATATTTCTTCTTCAATTAGCGCCGCTAAAGAAGGAGAAGACTGTTGTTCTTGGAGAGACTGGATGAACAAATTCCAAGAATTGGCTGCGCATATTAGACATGACACGTCGCTGGTGTTTCGAAGGTGTCATGCGTAGACAAATGTTATGCCTACATTCGTAGACCAGGTTCTAGACGGCTGCATAATACAGCTGTTCGTCAAGATCGACACATTGAAAAGGCAACAATTTTAGAACTTTCTTTCGACACCATGCATTTCATCCCACTTTGATCTTCAAAGATATAAATGCTATGTCAATCGTTACCCTAACGTCTTCATGATTTCCCTTGTTTTATTGTTCTCGTTTATTAATAATGTTTCTCTATTTTCTTATTATTTAACGCCCATTGTGTCTTCGTGGCTTTACCACCTTCATTGCGATGAAATGACTTTTAAAAAATAGCTTCCTTGTATATTTTCTATAAAAATATTTTAACTGTAAATATTATGATGTGTTTTCCGCTTTAGTACCTAGACTTTACAAATTTACGCACAGGGCTAGTTTGGTCGCTCGGTCGTATCATTTTATTCTTGAAATTACGAGGTGTAACTATAAGTGTTGTATATTCTTTCGCATTACGCTCTCTCGGCTTCTTGTTTTCAAGTCAATTTTGATTTCCCAAAGTTATATGTAATGCTAATCATTATAGTTTGCCTTCTTAATTTCTGTTCTTACTCCTGAATAATGTTTTTTTCTTTTATCATATTCTTTCACATTTAGTAACCTTTATTGCCTAGATTAGGGTGAAATGATTAAAAAAATAATTATTATTTACAAGTAAGCCGTTTATGGGTCGTTTACCGTCGACATTTGCTTGGAATTTAATATTAAACATAGAAGGCGACCATATGCCCGACAGCCTAAGTTGAATTTCTTTATTAACTTGAAATGAACCATACTTTTATTCTTGTATTGTTTTCCTTAAAATTTTCAGACCATTCCATGAACTCTACAAATCTTCTACAAATAAACTAATTTCATGAAGGCGTCCTGCTGTTCCAACAGAATTAAGTCATTGAAACAATGCATGAGCTACGCCTAGCACCTTTGATCAATTCCCTGTCCAGTATGACTGACTAATCTGTCCACTACTAAAGCTATAGAATTCGTGATTCCCCGAAACTTGACTTTATCAATTAGCCCACCGCTGTCTCTTGTTTTATTAAACCAAAAGTTTCAAGAATCAAACAATAAAGACTGGTAGGATTTTATTCGCAATCTGTACGATCATATGGATGCGGGAGTACACAGGTTTTAACAGCCAAGTTTGATATACAGTGTATCACAGGATATGCAACCCGAGTGCTATGATCATCTTGGGGAAGTGTAGCATCATCACTAAATTTTTAACCTTTATTGCACTTATTTTATTGTTTTTCATCTTAATGCGCAAAACGTTTTATATTCAACGACCCTCAGATAAGCAACATTGATCGGAAATAAGCGATTTTTTAAGAAAAACAAAAGCACAAAAAAGTCTATATTATGAATACGTCTAAAGTAATCGAGAAAACAACTGCATTGCATCAAGTATTTTAATCGCCATTTTTATTTTGTTTTCCACGAGGTCGAAACATGTCGAAAAATTATTTATCATTGCGCAGTCTCAGGCAAAGCTGTTCTTCTGTTGTTATTTTTTTTGTTTTTTTTGTTTGTTTAGGCGAAACGAATGCGTTTTATATTTGTATTGTTTCTAGTAACTGTGCTTTTCTTCGTTTCGTTTTTATGAATTCATCATTCTTAGCAACGTATCACTTTCCGAGATCATGTGCTGTGAAAATATGTAAAGAAGATATCTACGAAAAACTTTCTAAACAGCAAAGCTGTAAAGATAACCCTTTATCCACTGAGATTACGCAGGTTTATCGATAATGAAAAAAAAAAAGACCTTTAGCTTTTCCTCTGTGTCTTTGCTACAAAGACACAGGGTCTTATTTATCCCCTTCCTTATGTCACTTGGAATATTTTTTTTTTTTTTCACACACCTACACACCTACAAAAATAACACAGACACACACACACACACACACACACGTATATATATATATATATATATATATATATATATATATATATATATATTTATATTTGTTTGGATTGATGTGAGTTTGTGATCCGGGGTTCAAATATGTTAGCTCTATCTCTGATATTGAGCGCTTTCTAATAAGTACCGCGCATATAATATATAGATAATAATATATATATATATATATATATATATATATATATATATATATATATACACTTTTCACACACTTTTACACACACACACACACACACACACACACACACACACACACACACACACATACATATATATATATATATATATATATATATATACACTTTTCACACATACACACACACACACACACACACACATATATATATATATATATATATATATGGAGAGGATAACATAGATTTTTATATATCAAGAAGAATTTTAAAGGAAAAATCTATGTCAAAGTTGAAAAAGATTTACTGTGATGCGTACGTCCCTTAGGACTTCATCGGAATAGGTTTTTTTTACACCGATGCGACTACACATGTACACGAACGAGAGACTCTAGGAATTTTAAGTTTAGAATTTTGTTATGTGTTTTGTGCATATAATCTAGTCAATGTCATTTACATCTTTCTCTTTTTGCTTTCGCTTCCATCACCTTCGTTATTAAAGATCCCAGAAGATCTGCCAAAAATGGTAAAACGTTGTAATTACTGCGGATTAAATCACTTTCTTAACATTTTAGTTTTAGTGAATTACTTTCTCTTTTACTTGTCAAAATTATGGCCAGTCTCGTTAGGGTGAGCAAGTAACATCTAATATCTTGTTTTTTTTTTTTAATTTTCATATAATAATTTATTAAAACTTCTTGAGATTTCTCCAATATATTATTTCTGGCAATCCTAATATGTGATAAAGTAACTTCCTCCTTCAAGATTTGTCTCAATATTTTGCTTTGTATTGCGTAACTATTTTTATTGCTTTAGGCATGGTCGAGAGAAATTATATGTTGCGTTTAGATGATTTTTTTTAAAATTGAATTTGTGATAGATTTAGTGTTTAGTACAATATATTTTTGATTGTTTGGGTTTGTCAGGAGAGGCCACCTTTCTACTTTACTGTGCATTGAATATGAAATAGGAAGATCCTGTAAGTATTTTCAATATATTTATTTTGTTCCTGTAAATATTGAGGGCTGCACATTCTGAGTGCTATTAAGTAGAATCCAATGATTATTCCAGATTTTATTTTATTGTTATGATGGTAATAGATATTTATTAGATCATTTGATTAGTTGATTTTCGGTCGACACTAATTTTTAATCTGCTCTCAACGCCGTGCAGATTGATATCTAGGAAATGCAAACTATTATTTTCTTCCATTTCGCATGCAAATTCTATTGTGTGTTTGACTTCGTTTAGTTTATCTGAAAGATCAGTTATATCAGTATCATGGCTGTATTTAAGGAACCAGATTCGTGAAATTCTAAGAAAATATATTCCATTACTCCAATAAGAGGCGATCATATTGATAATACAGATTTTTGTTCATAAAATTATTATTAAATGTGAAATAGCATTGATTGATGATCAGCTGGAATATTTTTATTATTTTACCTATGCGTGCGAAGAGGTTTACCATTTATCGCGCCAGATGCTTTTTTAAAGAGATATTTCCACCGTGACGTTGGCGTAAAATGATTTTGTATCTCGAACGGCCATTAGTTTGTCAGTTATATTTGTCTCCCCTAGATTTTCTACTAGCTTGCCTGATTTTTTTTATATGCGATGGGCTGATTGCTCCAAATTTTTGTTATCGTTTTAGCCACACACTCACGCACCCCTTTATATATATATATATATATATATATATATATATATATATATATATATATATATATTAAATTAAATTAAATTAAATTCCAAATCCCTGATTCCGAGATAAGTTCAGTCTAGGGTTGGGTTGAAAAAGACTGGCAGAAGATTGCGCTGGCTGAATTAGGCTATACCCACATAGAGAAAGATCGTCGGAGATGTGTGTTTATAAGCAGTAATTTAGAATTTGCTAACCGGAAAGTTCTCTGTGGTTAAATGGTTAACAGCAAGGTTTTCGTATAGGATACAGGTTCGGTTCCTCACGGAGAACGTATATTTGCTAGAAAATTTCTCGAACATTTATATCTGTGAATGGTAATTAAACAGAGCATTTACGCAAATGAGTTGTATCCATAAAATATCGTATAAACAGAATATATATATATATATATATATATATATATATATATATATATATATATATAAGAAATATAGTCTTAAGGTGTGCTATATTTATGGGATAAAGTGCTCGATATCAGAGATAGAGCGTGTGTAAATATAAAAGTGAACATAGAAGTCAACACTTAGAGGCGACAGTCTGTTTCATGCTATATGCAATCGTCAGGTCTTATCAAGTGATGATGTTGAATGTAGATTGTGGCCTGACGATTGCATATAGCATGAAACAGTCTGTCGCCTTTAAGTGTTGACTTCTATGTTCACTTTCATATATATATATATATATATATATATATATATATATATATATATATAATTTTTTTATTTAAAAATTATAGCATAAATATAACTACAAAAATAGCCATTTTGTTTTAACACCTCTGGTGTCTTATCAAGTGATGATGTTGAATGTAGATTGTATACACCAATCATATACTTCTCTCTCTCTCTCTCTCTATATATATATATATATATATATATATATATATGAAAAGAGAGGTGGCTTTTTTCGATGCATGAGATTTCTGCAGCTCAGTTCCTAGAACCAAGGAGCCAGACTATGCCCATATATATCTTCGTTATAGTGAAGAAAATAGAGAGATTTTGTGTTGTTGTTATCTCGCTTAGTATTATTAACTATATCTGTGACTGTTTTTGTGATAGTGTTGGAGAATCATGTTTGGATAAAGTTATATTCGATGCTTGCTGTTATTGGGTAAGTAGTTAGGATTATGTAGTTGTGTTATTGTTGTTTGGATTGTTATTATTTGTTGATTTTTGTATTTTTCTTCTGTAGATTTTGGACGCTTTGCGTTTGGCATTGTGCAGGAAAACGGGAATTGGAGGACTTTGAAAGTGTTTCCAATGTATTTATTTTTTTCGGGTAGAAACTTTTCCAGATATCTCCGTTTCAGTTACCTCCCTTCTCTAAGTTGTTGTTCACATCTACTGTGGCCAGGTATTGAACTCACAACTCTTTGGGTCAAGTCACTGAATTACTTTAAGCAATGGTTTTATCTCAGTCAGTCAGTTATATGCTATGCGTGATACACGCTTCGGCGATCATGTATCTTTCTATACATGACTGACGAGGCAGATTTTTCCCTCAGTAGGATGTCATCTCTTTCTGCGGTAGACCAGTTACCATTCTGCTACTTACCCATAGGTGGGGGGAAAGAAGAAGATTCATACGTCTCCCAAGGGTATCAACACGTAAGTGAATGTAATGGATTCGACTAGGATTCGAAATCGGCTTTCCGATTACGAGCCGCTGTCTATTTCACCACCGTGCTTCCCTGGAGAGCCGGGTTCGAATGCCAGTCGAATCCATTACATTCACTTAAGTGCTAATACCCTTGAAAAAGGTATGGATCCTCTTCTTCTTTCCCCCAGCTATGGGTAAATAGCTGGACAGAGCCGGTTCTATAGGCTTGGATGGCAATTGGTCTACGGCAGAAAGAAATGGCCACCTACCACGGGAAAAAAAATCTTCGTCATATCGAAAGATACATGATCGCCTAAGCGTGTATCACGCATGGAACCTAACTGACTGGTTTTATCTACTCGATGTTATAATATATATATTAATGGAATATGTTGTTTTTGACAAGTTTGTTAATTTTTGCTGTCACCAGAATTAGTCAAAACATGTTTATTTAACACCCAAATATGGCCTGTTTCATTGTTTTTTTCTCTCAATAAACATCTGATATTTTCATTATTCTAATCAGCCGGTTTCTATTTAGTGAAACCCAACGAAATTACCGTTTTATCAAAATCTTCATATTTTTCTAATTTTTTATGCATTCTCTTGTCGCAGATTGTTTCCAATTTTCTTTACTCTGTGTTAAAAAAAAAAACATTTTGGTCTTTGGAATGTTTGTAAATTACTTTGCTGTATTAATGATAAACACACTCTCCGCCATTATTTTCTCAATGTTATGCAAATTTTATAATTCTCTTTGGCGTTAATCAGTTTTTTTTATGACTTGTAGAGTCAGCCAACCGGCTTAAAACCATAATACTTAGAAATCTTTCAGACTCTAGTAATTTGGATTTAAAATGAATTTACTAAAACGATTATCGCAGAATGAAAACATACAGACTTTCCCCCCATAATTTCAAACCTTTCACGTAGAGTATTATCACCCTCAGTTCAATCACATCCAAATATGCCATCACAAGACGTCTTGACACCTTCAAACATGTCATCTTCAAAATTGTTTCCTCAAGACACGGCAACTCCAGATTTTTCTGGAACCTTCACACGAATCACATTCGTATTTCACACATCCAGATCTGTCATCTTCAGAGGTGATGCTACCAGACATGTCAATTCCAGACTACTTGTCACCTTCACACCTGTCCCTTCTACAGTTGTTACCTTCAGACCAGTCACCTACAAAACTGTCACCTTCCGAACAGTGACCTACTGACCTGTAAACTACGGGACACATGTCAACTATATACCTCTCACTTCCTTTCACTTTAATACCCGTCACCATCAGACCTATTCCCTATCCTATGCCTGTTATATTCTAAGCAGTTACCTTTGGAATTGTCACCTTTTGTCCAGTAAATATCAGAGCTGGCATCTTCGGAGCAATGAACTGTCACCTTCAGGCCTGTCTTTTAAATCTGATACTTCAAAACCTTTCACCTCTTGACGTTTAAACTCGTCATCTTCAGACCTACCATATTCAGAACTAACAACTCCAAACTTCTCAGTTTCAAACTGATCACTCCCAAAACGTTCAAATTCAGACTTTCAAAACATTACTTTCCAGACATGTTACCTTAAGACCAGTCAGTTTCAGACCTGTCCCCTCCAGTCATGTCATTCAGATTATTCACCGCTAAGTTTTCTAAACCAATGATTTTTAGACGCCCCCTCCAAACCGTTTACATTTAGACTGGTGATCTTCAAACCATTCACCTTCAGATCAGTCATCGCCAGCTTTATCAGTTTCCGATCAGTGAACTCCAAACCATTCACATTATGAATACACACGCTCCGATCGATCCTGGGTCAAACCTGGGTAGAAGTAGCCAGATAATATTGCCAATACGACACGCCGCCTATACCAGAACATGTAACCACACCCCCGGTTCGGTCCACAGGGTTATTGGACTAAAGGTCAATCACAGGGTCAACCCTACGCTGTTCAGTACAGTTGTCGCTCATATGGCTGTTGGTCGTTCGCTGTTGTGATCCACACCAATTTTTGATCTCAAAGCAAGGAAGATCGAAAGTCGTCGATAATTGGGGCGCAGGTTCGAACCAAAACGAAGCTGTATTATAAAATAAATAAAATTTTTCTCGCAGACGAATTAAAAAGGGAAGATTTGTCGGGTTAGTTTTAAATTGGTTTATATAGTTCCTGGTACAAAAATCAAGACTTCCCTCTTAGATTTCTATAGTTCACTTTACTCATCTCAATCTTGGAACGGGGTTCAAAGTCTGAAATTCTCCCGGCAACAGTCACCTCTAAACCGTTCACCTTCAAATCACTCACCTCTAAACCATTCAGCCTCAAACCAGTCACCTCCAAACCATTCACGACACCGATCCCCTACAAACTATTTACTTACAGATCAGTCACCTCCAAACTATTCACGTTCAAATCGCTCACCTTCAAACCAGTCACCTCCAAACGATTCACGTTCAAATCGCTCACCTTCAAACCAGTCACCTCCAAACAATTCACGTTCAAATCGCTCACCTTCAACCCAGTCACCTCCAAACCATTCACGTTCAAATCGCTCACCTTCAAACCAGTCACCTCCAAACCATTCACGTTCAAATCGCTCACCTTCAAACCAGTCACCTCCAAACCCTTCACGATCAAACCAGTCACTATCAAAATATTCACCTTCACACCAGTCACCTACAAACTATTTACTTTCAGACCAGTCACCTGCACACCATTCAACTTCAAATCGCTCACCTACAAACAAGTCCCTTCCAAACCATTCACCTTCAGACATGAAACCTCAATTTCGGATCAGCAATCTTCTGATCAGTCACCTTTAATGCAGTCATACTCACGTTCACACCTGTCAACTACTGACTTCTTATTTCCAGACAAGTCACCTCCATGTCTGTTGCCTTCAGTGAAATTATGTGACTCAAAATGACAAATATTAAAATGTACTTGGGCAAAAATAATCAATTACTAGACTTCAGACGAGAAACTCAGGATATTAATTTCAATATTTTTTCATTTGCTGCAGGGCTACATAAAATCGTGAGGTGAGTCGGATTTGACCCTCAGGTAGGAGTTTGTAATCAAGTAGTGGACAAACTTATTAACAAACTAGAGCACGTAAATGCAGTAATTAAAAATTAGAATAATTTGACATTTCATTGGACAACTGGATAATTTGTTTCACCATTGCAACTTGAGTCTTGACAATATTTTTTATAAATTCTTTTTTTCATTCTTTATCGCCGGTTGTTTTATTAAATTCTCAGACGATGCTTTGGCGACAAATAGTGATTTCTGTCAGGATGTTTTTTTTCTCAATTGAGTTAATGTGTATGAAATCATTTAATGCTATTTTATAAGATTATTTATTCAAATTAAATTAAGTTACAATCATTTCGACTAATTTATCTGAGGATGCTTTAAAAAAAGAAGAAATTGCTTTTATCGTATCAGCAGTTTTACTCTTCGATATAAAAAATTAACTACCACAACACCGACCAAATAAATGCCTTCCAATAAATATAACCTTTCTGGAGAATTCATCTTTTATACCGGAATTAATTTATCCCTAAAAAATTTTCGAATACATGTAAAATTCATAAATGAAGAATTATTCAGTATCTCTCTATATTTTTGAGACTTTTTTAAAATTGCTCGGACTATTGTCCTCATTTTTGTCGCCAACGTTTTGGCCGTTGTACGCTCCAGCCTTCTTCAGCCTGGCAAAAAATGGTTTCTGAAGACATTAACTTTATAATATACAGAAATTCATACACAAATGTTCTCAAGGCACAGTGAATAAAGGCGTTAGTTAGACCCAGTCACAATACCCAAAGAGTGTGAGTTCTGTACCTTGTTAAGAGGGTGGAGAACTTGGAGAGGAAATTAAGCAGGAGATAACTGATAACTGACATCGGTGTGGCACGTGGAACTAGAACAGCATACCCCAGTGAGTGAAATAAATGGTCCAGTTCGACATTCCAACCACCTTAAGAAGGTCGGAGCGTACAACAGCCGAAACGTTGTAATAAATATGGCGACAAAGATGAGGACAATAGTCCGAATAATATAAATAGTGAAGCATAGTTCGTTATTAATTTTTTTTTAAAACTTTCATCTTATTTCTATTGAATTCAGACTTCTGTAATATTTAAGAGGCATATGAATTCATTATAGCAGTAGTTAAAATAATATTAAAAATTATTTCATGAACCATTCGGAATTATTATTAATTATTACGTGTTTTACCTATTCAAGTTACACGGATCGATATACACTTGATGAAGTTCAAGTTGATAGCAACAACGAAGTTTGGGACAAATTATGTAAAGAAGTAATCCGATTGCTTGGAAAAGTGATTGATATACCATATGCTACTTATTGAGGTCGGGTGTCGTTGATTCCTTGGGAGATCAGTCGTTACCTTGCTTTTGAAAGTGGGCCTCAATGGTCAGAAACTAAAGCGTGCTTCAAATCGTCTCCAGACCACAGCTCAACAGGAATCTAGTTAGATTTGGTCAAATTCCCAAATAAATAAAGTTAAATAAAACCATGATCGCAACACAATGCTACTTCCGACGTGAAACATATCAGTTTACCTTACATTGTACGACATTAATAACGCTCGCTACTAGCGCGTTGTGTGTGTGTGTGTGTTTTTTTTTTTAACACAACGTTGAAAAGTTCAATTGCAGCTGTAAAAAGAAATCGCAAGAAACTGACAGAGTATATAAAAAAAGCAGTAAACTGTCAGATGGCAAAAATGCTGGTGGTGCCAAGGGTAGCAGTAACGCCTTAGCCACCGAAACTGTGTTACCTTCCCTGGCTGGAGGCTGACGAGGACAGGCAATCGACTGAGGCGACGCTCCATCTTAAAATAGATCTCAGGACAATATTACTTCAGTTCAGAATCATAAAAATGTATTAAAACTAATGCTATCTTGTCTTCAAAACGGTAAGGTCAGATCAGTAGAAAAATCTAGTCACAGAAGCCTACAGAAAGTAAAATAAAAATATCTGTCTGTTATGACTTTTGTTTACGCATCATCCATAAGAGGAGATGTGATGTCTACTCTAAATACGTCTCGATGCCTTGGACGTATATTCGGCCTCGAGTTCACTCTAGGTCTCATGAGAAAAGAGGCTACTAAAATGGTCGACTCTCCGAAATGCTCTAGAAAGTATCTAACTCCTTCTATCATTCTACAATAGGAAGGTCTGACCTTCTTGTTAGAGCCAATTTTCCCGGAAACGTGCTAAGAAATATCTAAAACTAAGACCACACAATCCATGCCTTTTGTTACGCCAGTTCGTAAATATTTTGCAAGCCAATATGGCCGTAAGCTAACGGTGAATAAAGTATTTATTTTATGGAATATATATTTATTTTGCAACATTATCTGTTTCCTTATTTCTCTTAACCTAAAACATGATAACACACACGCACGTGCACACACACACACACACACACACATATATATATATATATATATATATATATATATAAATTGCGAAAAAATAAAATAACACTGACATAATATATATAAAAATGAACAAAAATATATGCAATGCTAAAGAGTGAATTTGTTCAATCAAATCGCCATTGGATTAAACCAACGTCTCCAAACAAATTTCGAAATCTCATACATATCTTCTGAAGGACTCCCCTGATTAAGTTGGTGAATGCTACCATAATACTTGCCTTCAGTTTTTCGTTATTTGTTTAGTTTTATGGATTTTGTGAGATCGTTTATTTTGCGTTTAAGATTAAATGATATGGGTAGTTTAGATGTTTGATTGTGCTATCAATATAATCCTCTTCTTCACTAATGTATTCAGGGCTACATACCCTATCGTATCTAAGGTAAAATCCTATAATTGATCCAGATTTTATTCTCTGGTTGTGGTGGGAATAGAAATTAATAAGGTCATTTCTGTTTGTGGGTTTACGGTAAACCTAAAATTCTAACTTATTATCGTCACGAATGAATAGGCTACCGAGGAAAGGTAGAGAGTTATTTGTTTCAAATTCGTGTGTAAATTTGATAGTTGGTTCAATTTCTTTGATTTTAGCTGTTACATTTAATAGGTTAGTATATTGGCGATAAAATAAAAGAACGTCATCAATGTATCTTAGGTAAGTAGAGCTTTTAGATATGTTATGTCTATATGTGATGGATTCTTAGAAATTCAAGAAAGAGGCAACACTGATAAGAGACGCCATGAGTAAACCGATTTTTTCTTTGTAGAATATATTATTGGAAACAAAGAAACAGTAGTTAGTAATAATCTTACTTATTATAAAACGCAGGTTGTGTGTGTGTGTGTATGTGTGTGTGCCTGTACGTTTATATATTGGATCGGATTTCCTACATTTTTCAACCGATTTCAACAAAACTTCACAGGACTACGTAAAATTACCTTGCGGTGGTTCTGACAGTGCCAAAAATGGGAAAAAACACAAGTGTTTTTGCACGAAATCAATTTTAAAACACGATTCTGTCGCCAGAATGAAAGGGGGACAACTCATATCGAGTTATACTTATTATAAAACCCAAGTTGTTTGTGTGTGTGTGTGTGTGTGTGTGTGTGTGTGTGTGTGTGTGTGTGTGTGTGTGTGTGTTCGTTTATATATGGGATCGGATTTCCTACATTTTTCAACCAATTTCAACAAAACTTCACTTTTTTTTGACAGGTAGTGTTTCTTATTGTCTTGCACACTTTTTTTTCATTATTTTTACATTCAGAATTATTTAAAAATTCCATTTACAAGACAATTGTTTATAATAAAATTCTATTCAATCGATAGACTCATAAGGATTGAAAACAATGTTTTTGTTTGAGTTTGGGTTTGACCAATTCGTAAAAAAAAAAAATAATTAAGACATGCGTGTCCGTCAACCTTAAACAATAATCTTTGTTAATTTTATTGTTCAGTCTTTATGATGGTCGATACTTGATCTATCTCTTTTACTGTTGCATCCCCGGGCAACGCCGGGCTCTACCGCTAGTTTTACATATCTTTATGATTTTGTGGACTAGCCATTTATATACATGTTAGTGATATTTATGTCGTATTCTTTGAAGTAAGTCACTCGAATGTTTGATGTGTTTTTTTTTTTTTTTTTTTTTTTTACTGATGGTGCCTAGTAATGGAGGCAGGATTTTAGTAATGCCTCTAGCTAGTTTAACTCTGGATACAATGGGCCAAAGGGCTATGTCGAATTTTTGTGCCTTGGGTAAGTCATATAGCGTAGATATAGTGGGGTGGTAATCTGTTGTATCCTTAAAGAGGTTACAGACAAAGGTGGTACTCGAGTGGAAGGAACAGATACACAGACGTAGATGGAAGAAAAAGAGGTTTATTGCAAAACAGAATACACTACTGAAATACAGGTCGTCGACTAACACTTCCCGAAGCCAGTCAGACTGATAGACAGACCGACAGACGATATTTAGTCAATCCCACCACTGGGGCATCATGTGACACAAGGTCGGTAAAAAAAAGTTAGGAACTTCATATAATAGGTATGATGCAGAGAAAATCTAGTGGTCGCTGATACTTTAGTATCCGATTAACGGTCGTCCGGCATCAACTGACTGACCGAAGATATTAGTCACCCCCACGAGGGCATCATGTGGCACAAGGCCGGTTTAACGTGGGATCTCCGAGCCCGTGGGATCTCGAGCCCGTGGGATCTCCGAGCCCGTGGGCTCGGACAGAAATATGCCCATTGAACCCGTATAAACGGGTTCAGGGTCGGTTTACCTCCCCGAACGAGACTCTGCCCCTCGCTTAGCCACGTTCGGGTTCCTCCCCGCCCGAAGGCAGAGAGTTCAACCGAACTGTCGGTTCAGAAGTGAACGACGGACTATATTTAGTCGTCCCCCCACGAAGACGTCATGTGGCACCAGGTCTTTTTAACGTCCGCATTTCCGAGCCATTAGGCTCGGTATAAACGGGTTCAGGGCCGTTTTTACCTCCCCGAAGAAGATTCCGCACTTCGGCGTAGACGCCTTCGGTTTCCTTTTCGTCCGTAGACAGAGAGTTGAATCCTTCTGTTACGTAGGGATTAACCAGTTAGTCGAAGCTTTTTTATAGGTAGAAATATAATGTTGTTTCTGCCTGTTTGATATGGTTTCCATGTTCAGAAAAAATATAGATCGATTATGGATAGGAATCTGACAAAATGATAGGATAAATAACAAGAAAACAAATACTTACTTTATGATTAATAATATGATTCCTAACAGCTCTGCTTACCTAAGATATATTGATGACGTCCTCTTACTTTATCCCCAATATACTAACCTTTTAAACGTAATAATTAAACTCAGTAGAGTTGAAGCAGCTATCAAATTCACACACGAATTTGAAAGAAATAACTCTCTACCTTTACTTGATATCCTATTAATACATAACGATAATTAATTCGAATTAGTAAACCCACCAACAACAATGATCTTATCAATTTCTATTCCCACCACAACCAGATAATAAAATCTGTAATAATTATAGGTTTTTACCTGAGAGCCCTTAGTTTGTGTAACTATGAATACATTAGTGAAGAAAGGATTATATTGAGAATAGTTCTGCACTACCGATACCACTTCATCTAAAACGAGCTCAGCATAAAATTAAACAAACAAATACTCCCCAAAAATTATACAAAGTTCATAATCCCACCCTCCAACACTTGAACTAAACTAACAAATTAATTAGTCATTCCTAATACGAGGTTTGTTACAACCACCTCCAAAAGCGATCGGAGATATAATCAGCATGAAAAATAAAATTAAAAGGAAAGCAAAACAATTCAAATGTTGGAGTTTATGAAATAAAATGTGAACAGTGCAATAAAATGTATATTAAGGAGACTTCACTTGATCTAAAGACCCGTATCTAGGAACACAAAAGAGATTTTTGTTTAGATAAACATACCAATTGTTTCGGAATACACTTCAACAACGTAGGACATAACTTTAATTTCACCAACGCCTGCCTTATCAAAAAGAACATTACTCTTTAAAGAGAAATATTATGAAAATATACTTATAGAAATATTACTAAATATTAACACATATTTAAAAACTTACATCATTTTTTCTATTAATCCATTATTCATGAATCTGACATATCTTTTCCGAATACATAAAAAATATAATATATATATATATATATATATATATATATATATATATATATATATATATATATATATAATACGCACAAGATATACTTTAATGAAATTTTTTTTCAAAACATCCTGAAGTTTCTCACTAAAGTTTACACACTTTAGCATCCAGAATGTTTCTCACACATATTTGAATATTTTTTTACTTCATTACACGTGACACGTATCTAACCAATAAGAAATAACCAAACACGACATTCCATTAATCTGCGTCTCTTTTGCTTTTTATCATTTTATATTATTTCTATCTTGGATCTATGATGAAGCTTTAACAAAGTGAAACATTTTAGATTAAGATCTGTTTCCTACTTGTTCTTTATCCTATCATTTTGTCGGATTCCTATTCATACTCTCTCTCTCTCTCTCTCTCTCTCTCTCTCTCTATATATATATATATATATATATATATATATATATATATATATATATACATGCAAACACACACACATATATATATTATAAATTAACTGATTTAAAATATAGTTTCACCGATACACAGAAATTACTATGTTTCAAAAACAGAAAACAAAAACTTCAAATTCAATTATATTAAATTAAAAGCATTAGTTCTGTTTCATCGTAAACCGAATTTTGGAATAACTGATTTTAAAATTTACTGAGTTTTAAACGCACATATATTCATAATTTTTATTTCCAAGGATACAAACAAAGTCAATCATTTAGACAGGGGCGGTATCGTGTTCTTTTATATATATATATATATATATATATATATCTTCAGTTTGTATGGATATGATTTTGTGACCCTGGGATTCACGCTTTTGCGATCATCATACAAACTGATTCACAAACAGTCTCACATAACTCATACCCATACAACTGAATGTCAGCTATATCACTGATATTCTCCAATAAGTACTGCGCTTATAAAAAATATATATATATATATATATATATATATATATATATATATATATATATATATTCTTTATTATATCATATTACATTGGAACATATTTAAAGCGCTACATAAATACATACATGTTTCGATGCATATTATCGCATCTCATCAGGCGATATTAATTGAGGGTTATTACAATTTTTACTATTTACTTATAATCTCTATTCCCACGAAAAAGTAAAAAATAAAGTAAAAAAGCAAGCAAGAAAGAAAGACATGGGATATACCCTCTTCTAAAAATAAAAAGGAACGAAAGGCACAAGATATAGTCTCTTCTCAAAAGTAAAAGAAAAGGAATGACAAATATAAGAATGATATAGAAATGAAAAGAATCTAGACAAGATATGTTCCTGACCGGTTCAACCAATCACAATAGTCTATGTTAAGTAATATGTCATGAAACATAGTTTCAAAATTCAAAGGATGCATATATTTTAGAAGCAGAATTTTGATACAATATAAGATTCTATTTTTGTCTCTTTCTTTCCTTCTCGCTTTTTCTTATTTTATTTTCTTTCTTCCTTTTTTTAGAAGATATTATGTCTTTCTTGACTTCAAGAGACTGGAAGCTATAGATCTGTGGTTCTACAGAAGGATTTTGAGAATGTACCTATCATGTGACCAAAGACGCAGTTTAAGAGAAAATTAGGAAGAGACAGTTGAACACATAATAAGGAAAAAGGGTTAGGAAAATCTGATATTCATAAGGCAAATTGACAGCAAGAGGGATAGAGGCACATAACCTACATAGAGAGCTTGAGTAAATGGATGACCGAACAATATTTGCGAGAGATAACGAAACGAAAAGATTTACCAAGAGCTACAAAAGACAGGAAATTGTGAAGAGCCATGATTGCCTGCACCCTGATGGGACGGCACACATAGAAAAATCAATTGAGAATACATATGTATCTGACTCGGACCGTCTGGAATATAAGATGGTCGATGGAATGGACGAAATGTAAAGGAAAATGAATTGAGTAAATTTCAAGGGAAACGAATAAACGCCAAATATAAATAATTAGCCAGCTTGGGGCAATGTCTTGTTTCTTTGATAAGGAAACCATATTTTGTTTTGGATGACAGACTTACTTTTCATTCTGTTGGCTTCCATGTGATACCGGATGTCAGCCTCCTTGCGCACGCGCTCTCATCTTCTGTCCCATATAATGTACGCCTGGACGTAGCTCGCTAACGCTAGTAGTGGTTGTTGCTGAACTGTTTCACCATTGATTCGATTGGCTGTATCAGTTTAATAACAGATATTAGTATCGAGGCTCGGCCTCGTCATGAGTATTCCTTTCTCGGGTTTATTAAATAAGTGTACCGGAAAAAGAAGCCCTGTTACGCAAACACCTGTTATTGGAAAACTGGCTGTAGGCTAAATATTAGTGACGTAATCAAAGGAACCATTACAAAGGCATCGTGAGTTCAATACTAACCAGATGCTCAAAAACATTGAAGTAATTAATCTTACTAAATGCCTATGTACAGTATTATTTTCTCTTGCATAAACATCTGCGAGATAATAGAGAAATACTTTCCATGTGCAATGGACAAAATAAATTGTATCATAATTCTTTGCAACCGTTTTAAAAATGGTTTATAGCTGGAAAAATAAAAGACAACAGCAATTTTTTTCATTATGATTTGCGAGACTTTATGGTTTATTACTAAAGAAAATTCTTTCGAATTAAGTTATTAAGGGCATTAATTTAGACCGACTCTCATTTAAAGGGGAGTTATGTACGCGTATCCGGGATTTTATAAAGTCAAATATAATAAGCAAGCTCTTTTTTTATCTTAACCAGCATCATACAGATAATGGTTTTATACATTTATTTAGAATTATATACTATCTTCAGCATATTATCTTTTCAAAGCAGGTGTACCACGCAATAACGTCGAATACGGTCGCCATCTTGGTTGGCTTGTTGATTTTGTTTAGAGACAAATTTATGTGTTATTTGAGGATGAAATTTAAATATTTTGTAAGCAATTTTGTGGCTTTATCTACATACATTTTGAACGAAATTTTATGTTTTCAACGTCAATATTGTATATAATTTGATACTTTCAGAGTGAACGGATTTTTCATATAATTTCTAGATGATAAAATGTATTGTTCGTAATTTAAAAAATAAATATATTGTAGATAATTTCACTACAAAAATATTCGTTGGTAATTTCTTTTATAAAAATGTATTGTGGTAATTTTAATATAAAATGTATTTTTATACTAATTAGTGCTATATTTTTCGTCATTTTACTATAAAGATCTATTGCTGTTCATTTTACTATAAAAATTACTGTTGGTCATTTTATTATAAAAATGTACAGTTGATTTTTGCTTGGCGGTTATTGATCGTAATTAGTCTAACAAGACAAGCTTCGTAACTATTGCACCACGTCGAAGAGCTCCTTTCTGGATTCCGATGAAAGAGAGTCGCAAGCAAAACAAATGTAAAGGTAAGTAAAAAAGAAGTAAACACAACACAAAGAGGTCTAATGTTAAAAAAGATAAAGAAAATAATATCCAAAAGTATTTAGAAAAGAGAATCAAACAGTTGATTTCTTTTTTGTTTCATTTGTTTTTTTTTATACATTTAACGTAAACAGGACAGAATTTACATAGTAATTAAAATCTGGAGCTTATTCTGATCATGTAGCGTCGTGAACGGAAATAGGGCAAGCAATTGACCTTCGTATATTTGGAACTTGATTAAAATTTGTAAATTAAAGTTAATGACGTCATTACTTAATGTCTGGAACACTGGTTGTTTGATTTTCGGTTAAAAAATGAAGAAAAAGAAAGGTTTTAAAAAGTGTTGCCGCCATGACGAGGTTTAATTTAAACGTAAATAAAAGTCAAAGTTCGATCGGGGTTCTAATCAAGTAATTTGCAGGGTAAATGAGTTCAGGAAATTGTCTGAAGATTTTAATTAAATCAGTACAACAAATTCATGTTTGATTTCAAGTTAACAAACAAATTAATCTGTCTTCATCAAATATATGGTCGCCTTCTGTTTTTGATATAAAGGTAATAAAGCCACTAAAACGCAAGGGTGTTATAGAATATGAAAGAATAGGATATAATGAGAAGACGGAGAGCGAAAAATAAAATAAAAAAGTAAGAAAAAATATATATACATTGTTTTTAAGAATTGAAGCTCAATGTTTACTGGAAATCAAATGTCCGAAAGAAAGTCCTATATTTAATAGAAGCTAGGGAGAAACTGTTAACGTAGAACCTCCGGTTACATGTAGTAATTTCAACTATAGAATAGTGAATCCTAGCTACAATTGATTCAATGTAATCTTTGCAAGTCAGCGGAAAGCCTTAGTCTGATAAAGCGTACTGATTCTCTCAAAGAGATTAGCATCAGCTGTGTGGATAGAATGCAAGTAAACGTTCTCCAAGGCGATTAAAACAGAGTAGTTTCGTTTTAGGTCGTTAAAATTAACAGTTTCTTGCACTCAATTAACACTAGGCTGTAGGTCATTTTTGAGATCAGCTGCCACTTTGACTTTATCGAATCGATTGAACTTACCGTTGAGCTAGGACTAAATAATTGTTCCATCATTATAGTTGGAGAATTGAGAACTGATGTCATTAAGAAGTTTGCTGATAAAAATTAGGACCAGGATCAATCCAAAGATAGAAAACATGGAACACCCGCATTAATGTAAAAAAAAAAAAAAGATCTAAAATAGTGGCCGTTCTAAACCATTTTTATTTCCCGATTTGATAAGAAAGATTGAATCACATCAGAAATTCGTCCAGAAATTTCATAAAACTTTAACTTGTGAGGAAGACCAGCGTCCCAAACTCTGTCAAACGTCTTAGAGATATGCAAAACCTGAGCTTTGCTAACCTTATCTAAATCTTGAGAGACTATTTCGACAATAATCTTAAACGCACCAGAAACTGGCTTAGAGAAGCGAAAGCCACATTGCTTGTCTGAAAGATAAAACTTCGAGATGAGAAGCATAGCCAGTTCAGAATTGATTAGAGTCTATACTATTTCACGCATGCGCCTTGTTTGTTTTGATTTTTTCGTTTGCACAGTATAGTAAGGTAAATGGGGAACCTGCTTTGAGAAAAAGAGCACCACGAATCAAGGGTTATCGCAATAAGTAATTAAACGCTTCCTCAGCATTGACTGATATCTGGTGGCTTACAAACGACTGCGTGATATTAACAACTTTCGCTTCAAAACGAAGCAAGTTACTAAAGAAAAAACCATGGGTGACCCGTAAACCCAATCCACTTCAAACAATGTAATCAGTTTAGATGAATCCATTTTAAAGATGAGTCAATCTTACAAGAGACATAATTTAGTGTCGTCTTTGTCATCGATCGTCCGTTAACATGTATGATTAAATTTCCCTTTTACAGACAGAAGCTAAAGATATATTCCTGAAATTACCAGCAATACATCTATTTCTTCGATTAACAACAATAAATATATCATCTACAAACTATATACAGGGTGCGATGGGTAAATTGTCATCATATTATATTTCTAATTTCACGCATGCGCGTTGTTGTTGTATTTGATTTTGCCGACTGCACAGAATAGGAGGGTAAGTTGGTCACCCTCTGTAAGATAAAGAACAACGTCACGCACTTAAGTCCACCAGAAATTTGGAAACGGCATTTTGTACTGCTTGGCATTCGCGCTGAAAGTTCCAATGCGAACATCTCAGAGTGTTTGAGAGTCAATCTGAGGACACTGCAGTTTGTTTGGAATAAGTCGGATGAGCCTAATGGTGATTACGGACGGAACGTTCTGATAAGAAAAGAACTCACACTCAACACGGATGCCAGTGTCTTGTTGATGTATTGCTGTGCCGGGTCAAGTGTGTGGCTGCTGAATGCGTCTATGTCCGGCAACAGGACTCTGCACCATGTCACATAAGCAGGAGTAACCAGACATGGCTGTCAGACAATTTCTGCGATCCCATCAACCCTTACATCTGGCGGCCTAACTCTCTAGACTGCAACCTCCTTGATTATTATGTGTGGGGGTGCATTGAGTGACAGATTAACAAAACTCCTTTTAACATCAAAGACGAATTGAAGGCAAGGATTATGGAAGTATTCACTAAATTACACAAGGAGACCGTTTAAAAGCGATGCAGGAGATTGCAAATTTGTCTGGATGCCGTGGGTGTATTGAATATATTTACTCTTTAGTATTTCAAGATATTTTTCTCTAATTTTGCTAAATATATCTGTTAAAATGAGGTGTCAGTATTACTTTCATTTTTTTTTTTTTTTGCGTAATTTAGACGACAATTTATCCATCGCACCTTGTAAACAATCTAAGAAAAATCAATTTAAGCAAGCCAAATTCCTGACTGACTCTGTAGGCCCTTAGCTTCAATGTCTTCATGCATCGAAACCAGAATATGTTAGTAATAACATTTCAGGAACTGGAAAGAAACACAGGCGGTTCAAGATTACTTTGTGGTGTGCTGTTTGTTGAGTCTTCTGGTAATATAATCTCTCATCATATAAAAGATAGGCTTATGGACAGTTATTTTTAGGAGGTTGTGAATTCGTCTGTGCTTTGTTTCAAGACGCGCGTTGTGATGTAATTGACATAGTAAAGAGAACATCGGTTTCTGTAGGCTCACCGATGTTAAACAGCATCAAACCTCGTCAATACCTACACGGGCGACCGCTTTACAAGGTGCCGTAAGCTTGGATGTGCAGGTGGTGTAATGGATAACACTTTGGAATTATTAATCGGAGAGCCGAATTCCAATTCCAGTTGGGTTCATTATATTCATTTATGCGTCGGGAATATATGAGTCCATCTCTCTTCTCCCAGCTAAGGTTTAAATAACAGGTCAAACTGGTTCCTATAGCCTCGGTTGACTTCCGATTTACCACAAAGAGAAACGGAAATTTACCCTGGGAAGATTTACTGCCTTGTCAGTCGTAAATCGAAAGAGACATGATCGCCCAAGCATGTATCACGTAATGGCACTAAATCTAAGGGATTTTTTTTTTAAATGGGTTGCAGAAAAAGGCCAGTCAATCCAGTTTGTTGTGCTATTTAACGCATAGCTGGAAAGAAAATTAAGATTTATTCATACCTTTGCATGGTGTGTTTTTAGCAAATTAAAGACAATGATTTTTTTTTATCTCAGCACAAGGGTTCCGCTTTCTAAACCGTTAATCACGACATCACATGCACACCGTTCTATCGTCGAGGTGAATAATACACAGGAAAGAAAAATGCTTAATATATTTATTCAGCACCAGTATCCGGTGCTAACGGATACATACAAAAACACAGAAAAATAAGTTACAAAACAATTACCTCTAATTAATTACTCTACAACACACTCAATATTATTTCTAAGAAAAGTGAATTACTTTATTTCGCATCTATTTTGTTTAAAAGATCGAACTGATTTTTGTGATGTTAACGAACATTCGTTGCCACTTTTGAGATGCCAACAAATACGCATTGTCACTTCCGTAATGCTCGTTTCTCAGATACAACTATAGTAACACCGTTGAACAACACTGGTGTCAGACGCCTTCGAATAACACTCACATTAATACTACTTGCTAGATAATGCTCGCTTGAATAGTAACCACCAAATAGTAATCTGAATAGAGAAATAGTATCGTGAATAGAATTAAGAATAGTGGTCCGTATAGTAATAGAGGATAGAATAGAAATAGAGATCATTAGTCGTCACGATAATTTCCATATATGCGTTTCCTCTATGGTTATGTGATCCACTTAATTCAAAAATGGGATCGCCTGTGTTTACTCACTGGCAATCTACGTTCAAACTCAACTACGGCAGCGGCACGTTATTTCTATATAAAAGTGATATGAAAATCCCATATATATATATATATATATATATATATATATATATATATATATATATATATAAAGAAAGAACAGTAAGATATATAATCCGGTGTTCTTATTAATATTTTATTTTTACAAAATAGTGCTCAATGTAAATTTACAGAGCATTAATATTATAAATTAACTTACATGTTTTTCGCTACACAGTAATAACCATGTTTTAAAAATGTAAGCGAAAATCTTCGAATTTAATTTTGTATTTAAATTAAAAAAAACATTAGTTCCCTTTCATCCTCAAGCGAATTTTGGAGTAACTTATCTTTTAAATTTGCTGAGTTTTAAAGGCACAGAAAAATCCATAATTCACTGTTTCAAAGGATACAGAGATATCCAACCATTCAGACAAGGGGTGGTAGCGTGTTCACACACACACACACACACACACACACACACATATATATATATATATATATATATATATATATATATATATATATATATATTATTGAATTTCAGTTCTTATAGAGGGCAATGTGGATACAAATTAATAAAGATATCCGTGGACGCTTGCGGTGATAAAAGTGTTAAAAGTTAAGATTGGAATGATTGCTAAAACCTAGATCTTTACCTATGTCCCCAAAAGAGAGCATAAATCTTATGAATTACATGTTGACAGCGCAATTTTTCCTTGTGCTTCTAAATACTTTATGGTTTATTGCTAAAGAAAAAAATCTTCGGAATTAAGTTAATAGGGGCATTATTTTGACCGACTCACGTTTAAAGGTGAGTTATGTAGGCGTGTTCGGAATTTCCTAAAATCAAATACAATAGGCAAACTCTTTCAAGCAGCCTCACCAAGAGAATGTTTTTGTACCATTTATTTGGACTTACGCCTCAGCATATTATCTTTTCAAAACAGCAATACCACGCAATAACCAAGAATGTAGTTGCCATCTTGGTTGCTGTGTTGATTTTTCTTAGAGGCATATCAACATCTATATGGGTTATTACAACTGAAGTCTAAATATTTTGAACGCAATTTTATGCCTTCAACTAAAGATATTTTGTATATATATTTTTTTTTACTTTCAGACTAAACGGTTGTTTATATTTTATTCAGGTTGCGATGGATAAATTGTCATTTAACTACGAAAAAGTTAAAATAACACTAACATCTCTCTCATTTTAACAGATATATTTATCAAAATAACACAAAAATATCTTGAAATAGTAAAGAGGAAATTTAATCAAGAAAATCACCATTAGCTTCAACCACATCCTCCCGACGACATCGGAATCTCCTGCCTCTCTTCTGAACTGTCTCTTTGTTTAAATTGATTAATGCTGCCACAATCCTTGCCTTCAGTTCATCTTTGGTGTTACAATGAGTTTTGCTAGTCTCTCGCTCAACTGAGCCCCACACATAATAATCAAGAGATTTGCAGTCTGGGGAGTTAGGAGGCCAAACGTAAGGGTTGATGTGACCGTAGAAATTATCTGACACACATGAGTGGTTTCGCCTTCTTATGTGACATGATGCAGAGTAGTGTTGTCAGACATAGGAGCTTCCAACAGCCACGCTCCTTATCCAGGACAGCACTACCACCTCGAGGCATTTTATGTAGGCTTCCATGGTGAGTCTGAGGCCCTCACCAGCAAATTCCGGTGTTCTTATCAGAATGATTAGAGTGAGTTTTACGAACTCTCTTACGTTCGTAATGGTCATTAGACTCATCTGACTCTTCCTGAATACTTTTCACTCTCCTCAGATTGACACACAAACAACCTGAAATGTTCGTATTGGATCTTCCGGCGCGAATGCCAAACAGTACAAAATGTCGTTTCCAAATTTCTGGGGGAGTGAATTGCCTGATTGTGCTCTTTTCCTCACAGAGGATGCCCAACTGACTCTCCTATACAGTGCAGTCATCAAAATCAAAAACAAACAACGCGCATGCGCGAAATTAAAATATAATATGATGAAAATTTACTATCGCACCCTGTATATAGTTTGTAGATGATATATTTATTGTTGTTAATCGGAGAAAGAAACGTATTGCAGGTAGTTTCATAACTATATCTTTAATTTTTGTCTTCAAAAGAGAACTTTAATCTTACATGTTAACGGACAATCGATGACAAAGCCGACTTCAAATTATGTCTCTTGCAAGTTTGCATTAAAATGGATTCATCTAAACTGATTGCATTGTTTGAAGCGTATTGAGTTTACGGGTCAGACATGGCTTTTTCTTCGGAAATTTGCTTCGTTTGAAGCGAAAGCAGTTAATATCACGCCGTCATTTGAAGTCGACCAGAGACCAGTCAATGCTGAGGAAGTGTTTCGCTACCTACAGCGATAACCCTTAGTGTTTCATTTTCTTTGTCTTTCATTTTCGCATTCGGAATTTTTGATTGTTCAGTAGCGCAACCTTTAGACGATATTTTAGAAGAAAAAAAAGAAATGCTTCCTTGTTCTAAGCATTGAGAAAGTCGTTTCTGAATGATGTGCCGAACACAAATAATTCCGCTATAAACAATCGCCTTCGCGCGCATCCGTTATCGTTTCTTAGATGAAGGAATTTTTATATCTCAGTCCTAATTTGCATAGAATATTGCACAAACTGTCTTTGCGTGTGTGTGTGTTAGTATAACTGAAAAAGAGAGCTAAACAGAGATAGAAAGGGAGACAGCGAAAAAGATAAAGAGAGAGGTAGAAGAAAACATTATTGGATTTCATCTATTATAGAGCCAAATGGTAAGCAGAAAAATTTTGGCTCCATAACAGAAAAGCCACTTCCTGTTGTTGTACAAACTTCTTAAAATTTCGAACAAATATCGCATGTCATTGTTGGCTCGAATTGCAACCACACCACCACCTTCCGGGAATCAAACCATATTGTTATGATATTTAATTTATAATCAAGATGTGTAATACGAGTGAACATGTGCAACGTGTCCAAATCTGATTGGAGGCTGCCTATTAATTTCCAAATAAAATTTCCTATTTGACAGTTGCGGAATATGAAACCACATAAGCATTTCAAGAAAGAAAATCCACTCTAAAAGATGAAAACACAAGTGCAGAACAAATGAAGATCAGTTACGAACTTCAGATAACTTAAAATGGCGCCTACACTGTATGAAACAATAAAGAAAGATACGAGATGGATTTATACGACAACAGTCGATATACGTTTGTTCCTCTTCTTTGGGATATATATATATATATATATATATATATATATATATATATATATATATATATCAATACAAATAAATCAATACCAAGAGTAGAGCAATAATTATTCATTATAGATTTTACATGCGAACAAAAACAATTACCCACTACAAAGACGCATTCTTGTTTCGATGCCTTATATGCATCTTGACTGATGGGAACCAAAAATGGTTACCATTTCCCACCTGTCAAGATGCACATAAGGCATCGAAACAAAATGCATCTTTGTAGTGGGTATTTGTTTTTGTCAGCGTGTAAAATATAAAAATATATATATATATATATATATATATATATATATATATATATATATATATATATATATATGTGTGTGTGTGTGTGTGTGTGTGTGTGTGTGTGTGTATAAATAAAAAGAAAGAACAGTAAGATATATAATCCGGCGTTCTTATAGAACTAATGTCTTTAATTTAGTCACAAAATTAAATTCACAAAGTTAAATTCGGGACCTTTATCTCCCATTTTGAAACATGGTAAGAACTGTGTAGCAAAAAAAACCCATATTTTAAATCAATTAATTTATTATATATATATATATATATATATATATATATATATATATATATATATATATATAGACTCGATGAATTACTTAATTATTATTATTTCAAATCCTGTATATCCTTGCTTGAGCCGGCTTCTAATTCTCTGGAATTAGCGGCTTGGGGATAGGAGTCATAGCTCGTGGGGGTACAGTCCTATGAGTAAAGAGAAACTCGGATGAGTTCCATGACGGAATATGTGATAGAGCGCCACTATATCGAGTTTAATTCGTTACCTCTTCGTCACCGAGGCCCGTTGGCATTGTTGGTATGACGTTTGCCTGCTATCGTAACTGTTCGGGTTTTAATTCTCGGCAGTGGATGCGCGCTGCTGATGAGTCCCAAATATAGGATGAGAGGGCAGTCCTGTGCTTTCTGCATTCTGTTAGGCTTTCTTCGAGACTCAGTGAATTAATTATGATTATTTCAAATCCTTCTAATTATGAGTATTTAAAAATCCTCCAAATTATATATAGATATTTTCCAAGCGTAGCTCAGATATGGCACAAGGCCGAAAGTGCAGGGCACCCAGTGAAGATCGAACTCTCACTACTCAGTCGTAATTGTTCTAGCGAGACAAGCTTGCTAAACATTACACCACTTCTAGGTGCCCATATATATCTATATATCCTAGCTTCAGAGACGCCCTATTGGGTAGGATTTAAGACTGATCCTACGGAAGGCTCTTGATTGTGCCTTCATCCTAATAGGTAGGGAGAAGTAGATGCGACAAGTAACAATAAATTCCAGAAAATCTCAAAATTGATCGCTTCATTTAAGTATTGCATTAATATTTAAGCTTGCCTTTTAAAAGTTCTACGATAATTCTTTAGTCGCCACTTAATTTAAGGACAATTTGATGTACGTAGGTCCTTACTTCCCGTACAAACAATTATTTTTATTTGATAGGTGACTTTCGCAATTAATTTCGATTATTCCCAAATTTATTCTCCAGTTATAAAAATTGTTATCGTACGAAAACTTCGTCGCAAAACATCACGTAAATGAAAAAAATCGCAGAAGGCAATCGTAATAATGAAAACTTGGGAATACAAAATTTCAAAATTACGGATACAGATGTGGCCCTGAACATTTTTAATTTGCTTATGGAATCTTCCTGATCCCAAAATGGTATGATATGTTGGACTACGGTCCCTAGGAATAAAGTTGAAAATGGACGAACCTAAAAATAAAAAAAAGGATAAAGCGCGTAGAATCCTGACAGTAATCGATTGTCTTGAATTATTTTTTCTTTTTAATATAAGACGGATAAACGCGCGAAAACAGTCTTGCATTCAGAGAGATATGCCATCCGTTCTTTCTATCCGGCACTCTCTTCATCTTCCCTCAAGGAATGTTCCCCTTTGATAAAGTGAGTAAAATAAAAAAAAATACGAAATAAATTCTCTGTCATTCACTGAATCTGTTGATGTAGTATTGAGATACCTACTGAACGCAACATAGTTCAAGATCTGTGAAAAGGAGAAAAAACATTAAAAGATCAAATGCCGATCGAACTCATTATTTGATAGTTCGTAGCAAACTGCAAACTGTCATATTGTTTCCTTCATAATAAGATAAACTATTTTGGCACCAAATTTTATCTAAAATATTAATTATTGATGAAATGAAAGCTCGTGTAATTTTATTCGTCTGATCTCGCATTTTTACTGAAGATCTATGGCGATTTCATATTTTTGTAACATTTCATCATTTTGAAGGAAATCCAGAAGAATGGACGAGCCATCTATTGTAGAAAACAAAATGGATGATCGTTAGCAAAACGGAAGGCCTAAGATGGGGACTACAATTTGGTAGCGTCGAAAGGAAACGGGTGTAGAAATTTCACTATGTGGAAGAGTTTTATCAGAAGATGGAAAATATCACATTGAAATCCGAAATAGCGAAACATGCCTTGCAAAAACTAAACAAGAACAGGAAAATCACGGAAAAGAGTGGTGAACTGCTATGTCATATCAATTCTTCTATATGGCAATGTATACCTGACAGTTTCCTCATAGTTAAAGGAAAAAATTGAGGCGACAAAAATATATTTCTGAAAATTAACGATGAGAATTCAATAAAGGGAATATTAGAGCAACAATGAAGCTTTAAGAAAAATAAACACAGCAAATGTTCTTAAAATCAGAAAGAGTCAACTGGAATTATCATGATGGTGATAGTAAAACAAAACTCAGAACAGAAGTAAAAGTACTAAGCTGTATTTCGCTGAACGAAACTCAGCTACAAAATAAAAGGAAGATAATTCATAGATTATTTAGCCTGCATGGGCGATTCTATTGTTCGTACAATGTGAGCGTAGGATACCTTATTATTCTCTCCTTGGTGTCACCATCAATAACGATCTGGGGGTTTTGTCGTCCCCCCGGCTCTTATCTGTTGAACCTCAGCAACATATTCATTACGTGCCGTGCCTTCCTCCGGTATAGGAACAATCGGGGTACTTCTATCTTGTTCCACGGTTGGAAGGGGCATCTCAGGGTTTAAATCCACGTCTGGGCAGGGTGCCAAATCGCGAAGAGATACAGTAGATTCCCTTCCACCTGAATATCTTATGTTGGCGTATGTCCGATTACTGTCGACGGGTTCAACTTGGTTCACATAAGGATTGGTTTTACTCTTCGTTACAAACATTCATAATAGTATGGAACCTGATGACATTAACCAGGACAGCAGTTCACAAGAGGTGGCATTTAATGAGGTACACAACAACAATCTTGTGGTCTGTAACTCTTCGTGAAGCACCAATTCCCAGTACTTTAAATATATGCTACGTGACTTAATAGATAGCCTTCCATATAATGCCATTAAATAGTTCAACTGGTGCGTTCCCGGTTGGGTGATATGGAGTGGCCTTATTTGTTACGTTCCCTTTTTTTTTTGAGAGATAGTTTATCAGTTCTTCGGACAGGAAGGACACCCGTTTGTCCGAGTGTATATAGCTGGGCATCACGGCTAAGATCAACAACAGATCTAGAGATTTAATTACTGATGTCGTGCGCATGTTAGAACGTGGGAAGACGAATGGAAACCCTGAGTATTCGTACACTTAATTTTTTTTTACCTTCTCCGTAGAAAAATGGAGATTTTTTTTGGTCTAACTAAATGCAAGAGTCGAGTAATTCCCGGGTGGCACGTCCATTTTGTATGTCGGTGAAGGCTCAAGTCGTAATGGCTGAACAAGCTTGAGATCGGCTAAATATCACAGGAGCCACATTCTCTTTGACAGGACGAATTTTATCATGCAGTCAAATGCTGCAAGTTCTAACAACAACTCCTGAATCTTAACATGTTTAACTTTGGTACTCCTTTCATTGTTAAACCTGAAGGCAACCGGCCTGTGGTAAGTAACTAGGGTGAAATCTCGTGACAGACAGTGATTCCACTTGCGAACCGCCACAATAATTACTGTCGCCTCCTCTAGTATATGATGCTTTAATTCGTTTCCCTGTCGTGTTTTGACCTGAATGCTACTAGACGTCCGCCTTGGTTTGGGACGGCAGAAATGGCGACGTCTGAAAATAAGTTTCCCTCTAGCGGTTGTAGTGCGGCCTTCCTTAATTCTTTTTTTTTTTAATTGATTGAAATTTTCGAGTCTCTCTTCTCAAGTAAATATATTTAGTTTCTACTAAAGTCGAATTTTATTAGAAAATTAATCAATTTTATTTTTCTGGTGAAGGTAGCTCTCTTAAAGGACGAAGTCATTCTGAGTCGGGCTTAATAACTCCACCACCGACACAGTATTCAACTCCTTCATGGAGCGTACCGAAGTCACAGATTTCTACTTGTTGATGGTAAGTTTAGCTTTTTTTAATAGCTTCCCGGAATTTTGTTACGTGTTGGCCGTGTTCTGTCTGTGTGCACCCTGCAATTGTGATATCGTCGATGTAAAAGAACCCACCGCGTAGGCTTTCTTCCTTTATTATTCTGTCAATAGCTCTCTGGACCGAGGCGGACCTGTATTTGACCACAAACGTAATTTTAGAGATGTGAAACAAATAAACATTCACCACAAAAGCAGTTTATTTGATCTGATTCTTTAAGCTGCGCCTGCTGGTAGGTACATTTGAGGTCGAACTGAGAACAATGATGAATTTCGCGAGGTCATTAATCATTATATCAATTCTTGGCAGGGAATAATAATCCAAGTCTGTGTATAGGTTTATCGTCTGTGATTAATCTATGCACATTCGTTTTTACGACGATGGTTAGGGTCCTTTACAACTACCAGCCATAATGAAATGCTTTCTTCAAATTCCCTTTCAGAAAGGAAGGTCTGCATTTCTTTACTGATGAAGGCATGGTCTTCCTCGATTTGACGGCATTGGGCTTACATTTCTGTGATAAATTAGGAAATTGTTTCTTTTATCTCTGCCGTCTTTAGTGCACAGAATTGACGAGCACTGTTTACAGTTAATTCCGGCAGCGATCTACCGTATTTGAAGGTTGCCCTCTGATGCTGGAAAATCCTGACCGAGTATCACATCAGAACTCAGATCCTTCAAAACGCCGGAACGGTTGGCAACATACAACTGGTGGTTAAGGCAAAGTCTTAGATTTGCGACTACATGGCCCCTTGAATTGTTGTTTAAAGTTATCAGGGCCAGGGTCATACCTTAAATAGACGGGTGAATTTTCAAGTTTTATTCTTGCACGACTCCTTCACTAAGATAACTGTCAGTACTACAAGAACCAAGCAGAGCATTTAGTTATTTTTCCATTAACAATTATGTGCGTCGCAGCAGAGTAGAGTTACCGTAGTACTTTAGTAAGCGTGGTCAGTATACGAAGACCAGCCACTGTTGCTAATAAATTTGAGGAAGGTTTGGATCGACATGCAAGAGAGTAATGTCCTTGCTTTGAGCACTTTTTACAAGTAGTTACGCGAGTTGGCAGTGGTCCCGCGAATAATATGGAGACCTACAGTAAAAAGATTTACATTTTGCTTGATGAGTCGCTCCTACTGCTGGTTCCTTAGGTTCGACAAGAGGTTTATAACAATTTTCACATGCCTTTGTGGGTTCCGGGTCGACTATTGCTGCCATTTGAGCTTCTTGAAGTAGCCTACAAGTCGTTATTTCGTTGGGTTAAGCCCAATGCAGAAGCTTCAGTAGAAGCTGTTTGTCGGTCCAGAGTTTTATTTTCCAGGAGACGCTGTCCTCTTGGATGCACACCTATGTCTGTAAGGAAGGCGTCTCGTATAGCTTCATTGCTGCATTCTTCAGAAGTATAGTCACTGAAGTTGCAGTTTTTCTTTAGCTTTACCAACACCCTGAAAAATTCGTCAAGCGACTGTCCCAGCTTCTATGGTCCGGTAGCCAACAAACGCCTCACGTAAACCTCATTAGGTCTTTTAATAAATAAATCATACAATTTTTGTGTACCCATGTCGTAATCTGTACATCATAATGCATATCCGAACAGGAACTGAAACAGCTCAAGTCGTTAGAAATTCTGTTCTTGTAATCATCGAAATAATTCCACAAAATGGTTCACTAATAGCGATAATCTCTGGCAGTTGTTGGTGAACAGGGGTCAGCATCCGAGTGTCTTGGTTTCCATGCCGTTTCCATTTTTTTTTGTATTGGTTTAGCTAAATAAATTGTGATAATAAAACACACCTCAGAACAACAGTAAAAGTACTAAGCTTTATTTAGCTGAACAAAATAAAAGGGAGGTAAATCACAGATTATATAGCTGGCGTGGGGAGACGATTGTTCGTACAACGTGAGCGTAGGATACCATAATAAATACGTAGGACTTGGAGAATGTAACACTCACAGGATATAATAAAAGGCAAAAGGATTAAAATGGAAACAGAGGGGAACCTAACAAACGAAATTGTGTAAATGAAGAACAGAACTGGAAGGATAGGAAGTTGTAGAGAGCCCCGATCGCTCAAGGAGACATGGCACATAAAAGAGACAAATATTAATATTTTGTAAATATCGTAAAGTTTTATTTTATCTCATAGAACTGCATCCAAATGTGGCCCTTAAACTTGATGTCAACTCAGGTTTAATTTGTAAATTTGCTATTGTCATTATTCGCAAACAAATTAAATAAGGGAAACGACTTTGAAGAAACTGACACTTCTTCAATAATAAAAGGTTTAATTTGAGAATTCCGTTTCAAGAGTGCCTTGAGAGCATGAAATACCGTTCACAAAACTGAAGGTCATCCACCAATATTATAGAAGGCCTTAACAAATAACCTTTGTTCGAGTTGCTTTGAATAGGACTGCCACAAGCAAATATAGTTTGAGTTGTAATAGTTGAGCCTTGTAACCTTTCTCGTTGACATTTTCTTTTATGATATTGGAACAGTTCTTAAAGAGCGATATCATTATTCAAACTCCACTTAAGTTTAAAATTTAAACATCTACCAATCCCTAATCCGCAAATCCAAAGGAAATGATAAGTTATAATACAAAAAACTATTTGAACTGCTAGGGAACTCTGATTTATTTGGAGGAAATATTAGCATAATCCACTTTATTTCCCTGGATCTAACCATCTGTATATGGATAGAAAACCAATTCAGCCAATGAACAAAAATAGCAAGTGACTCATCGCAAAGATGCATCATATTACTGTATCTACTTATCCTTAACAGTGACGCGACATTAAGAGACCTACCAGAATTTATTATTGCTGGAGTTAATCTTGACAACATAAGATACTTACACAGACAAGATAGCAAAGGAAAGCAGGAAGAAAGAACGATAAATAAACAGAATGTATTGCCGTTAGCAAGAGAAATATCGGAAGAGATGTTAAAATTAAGCAATACAGAAACGATATACAGTGTGTAGCTGAAATACTTCCCACACATAATTCTGAGAAATATTTCCCACTAATAATAGTATATTTACCACGACGTTCCAGAAAATTGTAGATATAATTAGATAAAAATAAATCCAACACCAAGTCAACTGATGGTACTTATCAAATGAAAAAAAAATTAAAATGTAAAAGCATTTATATCGTGGAGACATCTCGAAGTCTAAAGCCTGTATCTACTAAAATAAAAGAGATAACAATGTTAACAACTAAAAATTTATGCCTAAGATATATGGCATTAGTCGTCTTTATTGAATACATTGTTAAATAATTTGACGTATGTACGTGAAAATCTCCCAAAACAGCATGCAAAGAGCCAACAAACATTAGTATCTGTTAGACATACAGACACAAAGACACTTAAGAAAATGCATTATCATCTGAATCTCACCTAGATGAAGTAGAAGTATTATCATTACTTGAAACTTGAATGGACGCGTCGTCACTCCTTGAATTCATTCTTCTTTTTTCTCATATCTCATTCTGTGATGAAGCTATTTGTTATTATATATATATATATATATATATATATATATATATATTTATTTATTAAAAATTATAACATAAACATTTTATAACATCAGTATAAAAATGGCCATTTTGTTTCAACACTTCTGGTGTCTTCTCAAGGGATGGAGTTGATTCAACATCATCACTTGTGAAGGTACCAGAAGTGTTGAAACAAAATGGCTATTTTTGTACTGATGTTATAACATGCTTATGTAATAATTTTTAAATGAATAATATTTGCTCTGATCTGTATTGAGCACTCTTTTAAGAATAGTGTTTTTGGTTATTAGAATTTTATTCCAATCCAATCCAATTTAAACCAATTCTATGCTTGGATATATATATATATATATATATATATATATATATATATATATATATATATATACTAAGATATTATACTGAAGATCCGTTTAGGTGAAACCAAGATAGGTTTGTCTGGCTCCTTAGGATTGTCTTAGTTTATCGCTCTACTTAGTGTATTGAGCACTTTACGTCGTTGTCTTTTTACTCATTTTGGAGTTTTTTCTTTGGTCTTGAAGCTTAAACATTTGATGATTGTTTTCGACTTGTTTTAATGTTATTGGTTCTTTCGTTTTTATTTCCTATTTTTTTTTTCTCGGATATCAATAGTTGAGCTATCCGAGGTTTTTCCAAACGAATACTACCATTTTTATATATATATATATATATATATATATATATATATATATATATATATATATATATGAGAGTGTGTGCGTGTGTTATTAGAATGCCAAATTGTCTTTGAGTAAAACAAACAGGAGATAATTCAGTTAGAAATATTCAACAATAGTTTTGTCAAATGTATTCTTAACATTTCAATGTTTACAGGCAATATTTGGCCAAACCGGCATAATTTTGTTCATTTTTGTTTCATTTGTCAAAGAAACCTAAGAAAATTATCTATAAGCGTCTACAGGCGTAAAATACTGGATGTTGTTTACGCGTGTGGTAGCGACAAATCCCTGTAGGTTATTCCAGGAACCACTCGAAAATGTCACAATTATATTCGCCAAGTATCGTGTGCTTGTGTGTGTTTAAGACGCTTTCTGAGCTTATATAATATAACCAATGGTTTATTATCTTTGATGCTTGTCTTTAATTTGCTACTAAGAAATACACCTGAAAAGGGCATCCCAGTTCTTTTCGTATAACTCATACGGCAATAAATGTTCGTGAGAACTGTTTTTTTGTGACGTTAATCTATACTATTATTCTGTTTTCATGCACGATTGTTAGACGTTTCGATTTAGGATCAGCTTGTTATATCTAGCCTAATCATCGTATTTCTGAGCTGGAATTTGTTACACCATAGCTCCAAGAATCTATACTAGTATTCTGTTTAATATCATGGACGACCTGGGATCAGAATGTAGTATCTGTCCGACTTCGGTTCTTCCGGGTTCGAATAAATTACTCGTTCGTATTGTGACTGAAAAGAGAATTTGTAAAAATAAGAAAACATTTTATAATGACTAAAATGTTGAAGGTTAAAAAGACACGGATTCGAAAAAGAGTGCAGACAGGCCCGTATCTGGATATGACAAGCTGTTCTGATTCTAACGGAGAAACCTGGATATGACTAATTGACATCGACAGACATATTCGCACGTAATTCGGGCCCACTTTTAAATCTCTACCAATACTCCCCACCAATATGACAGCTTAGTCTCCTCCGTCGAGTGCGTATCCGAAAAGGAGGAGGTTGGTTCGTATTCCTCTACATCGCCCCCATGTGATTTTTCTTCTGTGGGGCCATCTGGCCCATCCATGCTTACGAGAATTTCTTCCTCACAGAAACTGAAGAGCTCTGGGAAGGATGGAGGTCCCTGGCATACCGTAGCATTACATTAGCCAAGACTGATCGAAAATAAATTAAAGAGTGGCATCCTGCAACAATAACTATAAAACTGTAAACCCTGCCTGTAAAATGAAATAGCTATAATGATCATCACTGACGAACAGACATTACTAAATTAAAGTCTCTCAAATTGTAAAGATGTAAATACGTTTTTGCTGCATGACACAAAATCTTAAAACAGCAACTAAACATCTTGTAAAATATCACTTGGAAAAATGAAAATATATGTATATATATATACAACGCAGATGATTTAGACAAAATAATATCTTGAACTAAACGAAGTAGATATCCCTTAAGCGAAAAAGGAAGTAAATAAACATTTTATAAGACCTCATCCTTTTAAGACTAATACTTTCCATTCTCTCCTGATAACTGCCTCGTGCCTTTCGACTGACTGAAGCATTGAAATGGGTAAATTCTGTATTAGTTTTTCAACGTTTTTCTTTTTTAGCTGCCATAGTAAAATTTCTAATTCCGACACGAACTCAGTCTATACCGGGGTTGAATAAGACTGAAGAATTTCGCCGGTTGAAATAAGACTATTCCTCATATGAGGTAATTTTGGATTTTATTCTTTACTAATTATTTGCTCTGTAATAATAAATACATTGACCTCTCTTTGTGGATCAGTTATAATATTTTATATTACTAGGATTAAACCAACAAATATGTTATTTTAAAAGACACACGTAGAAACACGTACTTACAAATATACATCATTATCTGAATCCCACTGAGGCTAACTAGAATTATTATACAGTTCCATACATGAAGCGATATTTACAGTTAGGCTTGCAATCCGTTAATTTCTTGAAATTTTTAATGGACACGACGTCTCTCCTTGAAATCACAACGTCAGAAGTTATACCAACGTTGACTATTAAAAAGTCAAATGCACGGAAAACATGACAAACCAATGAAAGTAAAATAACACAAGACTAAAAATGTCAATACATTTCTCTGAGGCTGCGTAAATAAAAGTGAAACATTTTAGATTAATAAATGTTTCTTATTTGTTCTTCAAATATATATATATATATATATATATGGCAGAACTGAAGCGAGATCTATAACTATATGCCTCAAGTTATTCGAAGGAAAGCTTGGTTTACACGGAAAGAATACTGAATGCACAAATGATGAAAAGGGAATTAGAAAAATCGTTATCGCATGGCGTTTACCTAACCTGTACAGCCAGAAAATCCTAAGACCTACAAAGATTTGTAATAAGCGTACGTAACTTTAACAGCATACAGTAGGCAGATGACACAGCTGATGGCAGATTCAGAAAGAAAACTGAAATTGCCATTGAACAAAGTAACCAGGAAAAACGATAGAAAAGGATAAAACATTAAGAATAAAGAATACATCGTTATCAGTAAAAGCGACAGCTCAGGATGTGTGCTACGTATTAGCGATATCAACATCAAGCAGGTGCATAAAAATATACATTTCGAATATGTTTTAACAGAGGATGAACAATGTGCCACCGAAATTCTGAGGTGCACTGGAATCGCGGAAGATACCTTCTAAAATCTAAGCAAAATATTAAGAAACACATAATTAAAAAAATGCAAATTGATTCCCCGATAAGGCAGTGAAGAATGAGCAATCTGCTCACAGATGAAGAGTAACCAGGAAGCAACAGAAATCTGGATAGTGTAGTTATAGACGTCGGAAAACATGACACAGAACTACCAATGGTGAATAATGCCTTCTACAAAATGAGCAAAGTATTGAGAGATATAAAACTGTTCCAAACAAAGATTGCGTCAAATTGCTACGCAATAATTAACTTCTTATGTAACAGTGAATGTTGGACAACATCTTCAAAGATGAAAAGGAGGCATATTGCAACATGGATGTGTTTTTACCGATGCAGGATGACAATATCAAGGATAGATCCAGTAAGCGACAGGGGACGTTTGAGAGAGATTAGGGACTTTTTTTGTTCTTCATTAATGTGCACCAAGAGCCAGTAAAAGTAGGGGGGTTACCGACGGGGATTGTTGTGTGACAGGTAAGATTTATTTGTGCAGTTTATGGGGATATGGTCCTAACAAGAAACGAAAAAGACATCGTCGGACAGGCCAATAACCATTTGAAAAAATCATCTCGATTCTCACCATTTCGTAGAGCTTGTTTTAACCATGTACAGTGTAACCCGGATATAAGAGACCCGGATATAAGAGAAACCCGGATAGAAGAGAGATTTTATCTGGTCCCAAATTAGAGCCTGTGTTAATGTATATAAAATAGACCAAACCCGGATATAAGAGAAACCCGCATATAAGGGAAACCCGGATATAAGAGACTTCTTCTCCGGTCCCGACAACTCTCTTATATCCGGGTTACACTGTATCTTATAATTTATTTCTTTGAGAATAGTAGTGTTATTTATAAAAATATTTCTTATATATACTTTCATGACGGTATATAAAATCTATCTGAGCAAAATGTATGACATTATTTTTTTTCAGTTATATTGGTATACTGTTCCGTTGTGTACAGGTGTAGGTATATTATGATTATACTAATGCCTATGGTGGGGCAACTGGATATATTTTCTCTCTTCAAGTTTCCTTTTAGGGCAAACCAAGGTGCAATATATTTCTTGCTAAGTTTGGATTCCCTGTCTTCAGAGCTAATTCAATTTTGAAATATCTTAGAAATCAAAAGGCCAAACATACATATTTCAAAGCCAAAAAGCTAAGAGAGAAAATGCATTGCAGTTGCAATCATATTGGAATGATCATGACAAAAAATCACCTGACAAGTCTTTATTTTGTATTCGGTGACCTTCAGTCGTGATAACGATGTTTTAGATTCATAATTCAAGGTTGGCATGAGATCATCCCTAGGTGAAGCTTTCGTGATAACCACTGCTGTAGATATGATTTTATTAGTATATAAAAGGCAATAATATAGATGTGTTCATTTATTGGCCACACAAACTTTTGTCACTTACTTGTTTTAATTATTTCATTACAAGCAATGAGATAATGTCATTAAGACGCAAGTTGTTAATGGGAATGAAGGCTAAAGAAAAGACTTTAAGAAAAGGAACCGTAAACCCAATCCTAAACAATAAACAAAAGATAAGCCTCTATTCCAATTCAAAGGAATGGAGTGGAGCGTAAACCTTATGACAAAACTATCTACTCTTATTAATGATTACTATGAAGATGTAATATGATTGACATCCACCACTGTAAGATTTTACTAATCTAAACCACTGAGATACGAGGGTCATTCAATAACGAATCTTTCGGTATAAGGACTTCTAATACAGACAGAAGCTTACTTTTTTTTTTAAATTTTTTTGTTTTATTTCTTTTTCACATGGATTTAATTTCTTTTGCAGATTAAAAAAAACTTTGAGAGTTTTGGCGATTAACAAAGATGGCCGACCAAGAAGCATGCTCCAGGATTGAACAGCGGTCAGTTATCAAGTTTTTGGTTGCTGAAGGGTGCAAACCGGTTGAAACCCATAGGAGAATGTCAACTGTGTATGGTGCCACATGTTTCAGCCAAAAAATGTCTACAAGTGGACTAAATTGTTTAAAGAATGACGGAGCAGTGTTGAGGATGAAGACAGGCCTTGGATGCCTACAGAAGTGAGGTCTCCTGAGGTGATCGAATCAGTCAATTACCTCATTCAGTCTGACAGAAGAACTACTGTGAACTGCTGAGGCAGGTCAAGAAAGACATAAAGAACAAACGCAGGGGTCATCAGTCAGAAGGAGTCATCTTGCATCATGACAACGCAAGGCCTCCCACGGCAGCCCAAACGGTGCAGACCATCAACGAGCGGGGCTGGGAACTGCTCCCTCACCCCCCATGCAGCCCTGACCTTGCCCCTTCAGACTTTCACCTGTTTGGTCCCTTGAAAGCGTTCACAAGAGGCACGAAGTTTAAAAGTGACGATGAAATCAAAAGTGTTGTGAGCGACTGGCTGAGACATCAGTCCAAAGATTTTTACGCTGAGGGAATACGGAAGCTTGTGCACAGATGGGAAAAGTGTGTGACAGTGCTGGGAGACTACGTAGAAAAATAAAAATAAAAGTAAGCTTCTATCTGTATTAGAAGTCCTTATACCGAAAAATTCACCTTATTTATTGAATGACCCTCGTATTTTAAGATCTACTATGCAACTGAGGTCCATATATATATTTTTTTAATTAACGCGAGTGGTTTGTTTTTGAGACTGAGGAAAGGTATGTGTTGTCGTGTGTTTATAAATCAAAATTTCCTGGTATTTTCAGGTTCGCTATGAAACAACTTCAGTCTTCCTTCAGTGACGGGATTGGGCAAAAGACCACTGAAAATAAAGTCACCGGTCATACACAATTAATAAAGCCACAACTCAATAAATCTGCAATTAACACATAATAAATAAAAGACTCTACGCAATAACCCAGACTCTACGCAATAAATAACTTTGCAGATATTACAAAATTAATAAAAACGCAGTTCAGAAATAAAGCTGTAGACCTGAAACATCAAATAAAGCTAGCAGCCACTCAAAATGAATTTAAACACATATTGCATAATAAATAAGACCATGAACCAGGGAAAATAAATACATTTACAGATGATAAGTCATAAAAACGCAAATAACAGAAATAAATAAAGCTAGAGACAAGAAATATTACATAAAGATATACACAGTGAATTTAAACATAGATTACACAAAAAATAAAGAAAAAATCCACACACAATAAATGCATTAACTTACCTTGCACAATGAATATAAGCAAAACTCACAGAAGAAATAAAATTACACTAAAACCATAAGCCACACACAATAAATATATCTGCAGACCATGATCAATACTTGCAGTGACAGACAACATACACACACACATACTATATATATATATATATATATATATATATATATATATATATATATATATATATATATATATATATATATATGGTGTTTCATTAAGACGGATTATATATAAGTCTGGATCAAAGTCAACAGTAAATAAATCAGTAGTATTGGTTATAATTTATTTGTTTCTTTATTGAATCAGGTTATTTAAGTCATGGCAATTATGTGTGAAAAATAATAAATAATATCGTCCAAATGTCCACGAAATCTAAAAGAAAATGTTATTAGACGCTTAAACTTAATTCACATTTAAAATCAGTCCAAGTTATTGGAACACCATATATATATATATATATATATATATATGTGTGTGTGTGTGTGATCTGTGTGCTGCACGCTGTTAAAGTTATGTACGCTTATTCTAAATCTTTGTAGGTCTTCGGATTCTCTGCCTGTACAGGTTAGGTAAATGCGATAACAATTTTTCTAATTCCCATTTCATCATTTGTGCATTCAATATCCTCTCCGTGTAATCCAAGCTTTCTTTTGAATAACTTGAGGCATATAGTTATAGATCTCGCTTCAGTTCTGCTATTCTAAGAGCATACTGAGTAAAAAAATATGCATTTCTTGTTCCAGTGCTTGGCCAAAGGCTAATTGCTTTTCTGTTGTATGAAAGCTGGATAGATATTGCACGCAATTCACTCCAGACATGGAGGAAGCTGGGGGGGTACCAGAGAACTGACATAGGATCAATCATCATCGGCGAGTGGGGAAGCACATTATCTTACATCTGCCTTCGGTTTCCAGGTGTGGGAATGAGTAATAAACGCGTTTATATAAATGGACCGAACAGTCTCTTAAATATCCCCGGCGGAGAATGTAAGAACGGGGTTCTTTTGAAGTTTGTCCGAGGGCCGCATGCTACAGACTAATCTTGACTACCTGCAGTGAATAAAAAGTAATTCAACTCCCTTGTTATGATTTAATGATATCACTTTTGTCCTATTTCCGGTCTATTTTTTATTACTAAAGTCGTCACCTAATAAAAAAATCCAAGAAATATTCAATGCAGTAAGAGACATGTGAAATTTCTAAAACACATAATGAGGAAAGAAGGTATGGAAATTTTGACACTGACATGACATATTTACAGTTAGACAAACAGGAGCACATAAAGTAACCAACCTAATGAGACTGTATAAATAAATAGCAGAACAGGCAACTGGAGAGATGGTAAAAAAAATGTACATTGGTAAGAGCAGCATAAGAATGGAAATTGTGGAGAGCCATTATATATTACGGTTATCATTTATGTTTATTTAATGATTATAACTTTACCCTTAGTTTACATATCAGTGAGTGTTGGTAGTTATCTCATTCGGTTATTGGATTGATGAAAATAATTCGGGATAACATGTTAGAATTGAGATGGAAATGCGGAAAACTGGGATCGCAAGGGACTGACTATGTTCAGGACTTGGAAACTGCTATTATACAAAGATGCTTTTTTTTATTTCCGACTGAAGGTCATTCCATGTAGTGTATTTTTTGTTTTATTCACAATAGAAATAATAGAATGATTCTGTTCTTTCAGCCTCATCTAACGCAAGGAATGTTGGCTCTCTGTGGCGCGCCAGAAAGTTTTTCTCGTCTGAGACCAAACTTCAAATCTATAAATCAACCATCCGTCCTTGCATGGAATATTGCTGCCATATTTGGTCAGGTGCTCCCGCTGTACGTCTCGAGCTCCATGACAAATTCCAGAGACGAATATGGAAGATGATATGTCATGATCTAGCATCTAGTCTACAATCGCTATCCCACAGACGTTCAGTGGCCTCCCTCTGTTTCTTCTAGCGGTATTTTCACGGCAACTGTTCCGACGAGCTACTTTTGCTTGTTTCCGGATTTCATGAATTAAAACAAGCCACCAGGTTGGTTTATTGGTCCCACACTATCACTGTCAAAACAGTTAAATGTAACCGTCTCTTCTACTCAAACAGCTTAATTCTCCCGCACTTCCCGTCTGTGGAACTCCCTTCATCTTACTTTATTCCCCGATAACTATAATCTTCAAATATTCAAGTGTAATGTCAATCGACATCTGACACCCTGTGCTCGTTCCTCAAACACGCCTCTTTACTGATGTTCTCAATCCTCTGTAACCCCTTGCGTGCTAGTGGCACTCCCGCCTTGATTGAGGTGAATTGCCTTATATAAAAAAAAGTTCTTATAACTTTATTTCATTTGCTTTGCGGGGGGGTATTACGTTTTTCATTGCGGGCTTACACAATTTAATCCATTACTTTCATTGACTATATTGAATAGCAATTACTTTTATATGTGCTGTTATATATGTTTATGCATTTCATAAGGTTTTTTCTTTATTCTTTTTAAATATTGTTTTGACCTAGAGATAAGATTGATTACTTTCTTTAATCCGCAGCTTATGGGTCATTTAATGCCAAATTTTAATCTTCTACGGAACTTTGAATTAATAAAAAAATATATATATTATTCTGCTTTCGCAGTTGAATACATGGTAGGTGATACTCAGCTTTTGTGCATATGCATGTTTGTGTGGACGTAATTACTAGAGTCGGTGATATGTGTGTTTTACGTTGTGTTTTTTTTGTATATTTTAGATTGTATTGATTTCTTTAAGAGATTATAGGATATTATATAGATTAAAGTTATGAAGAAATACTTTCATGTTGGTTGGTTTTGTTTAGCGGCATATCAACTTCTATGGAATATTTAATACCGAAATATAAATATTTTGAACACAATTCATGCCTTCAGCTAAATATATTTTGAACGCAATTTTATGCTTTAAATTACAGATAAAATATATTGTTGGTCATTTTACTATATAAAATGCATTGCTGGTATTTTTACTATAAAAATATACTTTCATAGTGTATTGATTTTGTTTGGGTGTTTACTATTTTCCGATAATTGAGAACCCAACAAATGCCACCTGGCCGAATCAGGGTCGACCTGGAAACAACAACAATTAACAGGTGGTTTCACGCTCCTTAAAACCGCCAATATCACGATCAGAGATTTTACTGCCGGATGTAGTTTAATTATTATACCCAGGTCTCTTTGACAAAAGAATTGTGTTGACTAGGAACGAAATCTAGTAAAGGTTTCTATATAAATAATATCAACATTTCAGAGCATTCACCTCGAATACAAGGGAAGTCACTCTGCTTTTACTTTAGATATTTGCACAATTTGATTTAATTTTGAATGATAATCCAACGAAAAGTTAAATATGTAAGACTGGTAATGATATGGAAAACTCTAGTTTTTGACATATTTTTTGACATCTTTGACATGTTAGCATAATAACTCTAGTTTTTGACATGTTTTTTTTTTACATCTTTGACAGTTTTTACATAAAAATCTAGTTTTTGACATGCTGTAACATCTTTCATATTTTTGACATAAAAAATCTAGATTTTGACATGTTTTATTTTTTTTTTAATTTTTAACATTTTTTCATGTTGGCAGAAAACTCAAGTTTTTCCAATGTTTTTTGATATTTTTGACATTTTTGTTATGTTAACATAAAAATTCTAGTTTTTAATATGTTTCGCTGAAAAAAGAATGTCATCATAAAAAATTATTATTTTTATAAAACTACCTTTCACTCGTGCACTGAATTCTGTTAACATATCTGCTCTGTTATTCATGTTGAACATCTCTAGATCCTTGACAAAATCCAAAGAAAGATCTGTAATATAATCGATCCTGACAGGCAACTGAACTTCATTCACTTTCTCAAGAATATGACGTTGCTTCTTTTTGTTTACATATATTTTCATAACAACTAGTCTCATAAGCTTTTTCCCTACCGTTCCGGCTCCCTGAATTTAAATGCCTTCATGAATTTAAATGTGATGCTAGACTGGCAAATTGGGCTCAACATTTTACTCTTGAACTAACTAGATTCAACCGCCACCTTCTTCTCTTTCTTCTCGCACATCCCACCTGTGAAAATCCCTACCGATTTCATGCTTCCCTGATAGCTACATTCTTCAAAGATTTAAATGCAACGTCAATCGCCATCTTCTATCTAATTGGTAATTCTCTATGCATAACTTAGATGTGCACAAGATCGAGAATATGGAACACCCAGTGAGAATCGAAATCTCAACTTAGTCGTAATTGGTCTGACGAAAAAAGCTTGCTAACCATTACATCACGTCAAAGTGCTTCCATCTTCTGTTTTCTTGAAATCTGTTTGTTTATTGCCCTTTCCTGAATCCTTCCAATTCTCAGTTTTCTCATTTACTTTCACTTTCACTTTCACTCGCTGTATGTGCTTGCGTTCTAGTGTCATTGTGGCCTTGATTAGGACGAAACGATTAACAAGTAAATTTCAACCATATCTACATTAGTGAGATAGCACGGGATTAACGATAATGGTATTAACGTAGCGATTTCTAGACAAATTTCAGCTCAGTTTTTATTTATGTATTAATTTGTTTTAGGATCTTTCGTATCCTGAAACTTTCCAAAACCAGTTTAATAAGAACAGGCTGACAAAGCACAATCATCTATTAACCACGGGGTATTCATAGAACACGGTATTTTCAATAAAACTTCATCTGAATGAATTCTAGTCATTATTTTAATACGATGGCTATATCAAAGTTATAAATATTGTCAAGTATTCAACATTTTTCAGTGTCAGATTAGACTTGTTAATGAGTCAGTAAATTTTCTTAAAGTTGGAACAGTTCTTTGCAGTTAATCGAGAATATGCACTGTACTTTCACAAAGTTGCAAAAGCTGTAGAAGTTTTAAAATTCATCCATACTTAGTTATTTTTTTTTTTCAGAGAAATATATAGACATACTTTTAGTGTCTTCGTTCCATCTGTTCATCGGAAAAAATAGATAGAAAAACTGGAAACGGCAAAAAAAAACAAAAGTAAAAACAAGTAGATCTGGAATCGCTAAGGTGTAGCAAAGTGAGATAATTTTGTTTCATTAAGTTTATTTTTTTCTTTCACAATTGAGCGATTTCGAAGTTTTCGTTTTTATTGCTGGCCAAGAGAAAAGCTCGAGGAAACGGCTAAATTGCCTTTGCATGTCTACTCGGAACGCGGTAAGAAATACCATGTCATTCATGAACGATTCCGTGGCAGGTGATTTTGTATTTCTTTCTTTTAATAACGTGTACTCTTCGATTTCACATACACACATGTAAATTATATATATATATGTATGGAATGGAATACTAAATTTTGCATATATATATATATGTGCAAAATTTAATATTCCATTCCACAGAGTATCAAGACGTACAAGCACACACACAAACACACACAGACACACACACACATAGATATATATATATATCTGTAGATAGATACATATATCGAAAGCTAGGGTAATCGACACTTCCAAAATACGAATCAAACTATTAATATAGTTCTTCTACAAAATAGAAAATAAATAATTATATATATATATATATATATATATATATATATATATATATATATATATATAAACGTTTTCAGACTCTTCTAAAAATATAGCAAATAAAATATATATATATATGTATAAACGTTCTCGCACACTTCTACACATATATACATATATATACACACATACATACACACACACACACATATATAAATAGGGTGTAACAGCAAAATTGCCCAATTGTTATATTACTGTTTGAGCAGTAGTATCTTAGAAATGATTAAGGATATCTTACTTGTGTTCTCTTGAGGATTTTATAGGACTATCGTACTCCATTTTGAGCAATAAAAATTTATAAATACTTCGCATGCTTTACGACAGAATTGTGATGAAATCGATCATATACGAAAATGACATGTTCATCATTAATTAATCATAGGTAAGGATCGAATTCCCTTGAAGAATTTAAATAAAGTTCAGTACACACACACACAGATATATATATATATATATATATATATATATATATATATATATATATATGACTTCAAATGTTATTATAGTTGATACTCTGAAGTGAAATTTATTTTATAATTATCAGTTTTTTGCTGCATCTATCGACCTGCGTATTCGAGAAATTTCTATGAAGAAAACTTTTATGAAGAGGGTCTGATGTCTGATTCCCAAGTTCTGCTGGGCATAGTTATAGTACAAACCAAAGCGAGTGTCTTTAATGACAATTCTCTAGTCGCCCTGGCAGACGGGTGTGCTCGGAATCGTATATATATATATATATATATATATATATATATATATATATATATATAGATAGTGTGGTTGAAAGCTCTCGTGATAATGAGAATTATGGGACATTTATGTATTCACTTCCTCCTACAAAGCGGGAAAACGTAAGTATGCTGAAAAAATTAAAAAAAAAATATTTCAATTCTCTTTTCTGCTATATTTAATGAAAGATTTTAAAAGAAATTTTGCTGCTCAGTTTTACATTAATATATATCTATATATATGCATGTATAAGTAAACATTGAAGTCAACACTCAGAGGCGACAAGGGTTTTTCATTGCTAGATGCAATCGTCAGGCGTCCTGACGATTGCGTCTAGCATGAAACAGCCTGCCGCCTCAGAGTGTTCACTTCAATGTTTACTTTCATATTTATATTTATATAGGCTCTATCTCTGATATTGATCACTTGATCCCGTAAATATAGCACACCTTAAAACTATATATATATATATATAGTTTTAAGGTGTGCTATATTTACGGGATCAATATATATATATATATATATATATATATATATATATATATATATATATATATATATATATATATATATATAGGCTGTACTGTTACCCTGTCGCTGCCAGTAGCTTTTGCCACTGACAGATTATTTTTGTGATTTCTTTTTTACAACTGCAACACACACGCACACACAAGCGCGCGCGCATACGCACCCGCATATATACGCACCCGCATATATATGTGGGGGCTCTATTTCAAATATATATATATATTTGAAACAGTGCAACACACCACATATATATTTCTTATTTCTCAGAGGTGTTTCAGCAAACAGACATCCAAACCACATGTTTTCTCGTGGTATGAACAGGAAGAATATTATTTGCACTCAGCCTAATAAAATACCACTCAGCCATATTTTTCGGTCTCAGTTATTAGATGTTTTTCAGTTAAATTCCTTTCACTCGCTCAATTATCTCTCTCCCCCTTGCTATGGTTTACACAGTAGTACAGATCGGTACTTGAGTACAACTGAATTCAAAACCAGTTGGGCAGACGTCTCGACAACCCCAACCCTGTGAGAAATTTAATTGCTACAGAACCCATGGCCCTTGATTTCGGTGGCTCCGTAATCCACGGGCGAGAACTGGAGATGTAAGATACGTTCCTCACGAGGAGGAGACACAATCTTTCTGTCCATGTCTCTCTATATCTGAAAATTCTGGATTCTTCTTTTATGTGCCATGTCCCTTTAGGACGTAGGCGATCATGGCTCTCCACTTGCCCCTGTCCCTTGTAGATCTCAGTTACTTTTGTCCTTTTGCTACTTCCATCAGGCCATGTTCCGTCATTTCCTAAGCCCGCTAGCTATGCAATGCCTTGCTTTCCCTTGTCTCTCTTTCCCTCTATTCGACTCGTGAGTATCAGGTATTCTAAGCCCTCTTTTCTCATTACTTGTGCCAGAAATTTCAGCTTCATCTTCTTGATGTTAATTAAAAACTTCCTCTTTGTTTGCATCCTCTCCAAAACCTCAACGTTGCTCACACGCTCGGTCCGTGATATCCTTAGCATCCGCCTGTAGAACCATACCTCCTTTGCCTTGAGTTTCTTCTTTGACTCTGAGGAGACCGTTCAACATTCGCTGCCGTAAAGGAGGACAGATATCATGTAGCAGCTCAGTAATCGTTTCATCGTTACCAAAGAAATCCTTCTGTCCCGTTATACTCTGCTTATTCACCTTATACAGCGGTAAACGAAGAAAAAATATCCCAACCTGTTTATTCCTAATAACAGCATGTTTATAAAAAAACAAACATAAGTGAAATAATTTTCTTTATAAGTATGTCTTTTGCACGGTTGCGTTCCCGATAATGGACTTAAAATTAAAACCGAATAGATTGGTTACACGAAAAAAATAGTTACGCCGGCGCCTAACCCGGCACTTGAGCGACCTTAGTTCAAAAAAGAAAATGTTTATACATTCACATTCATCTTCTCGTACCCAAAAAATACTTTCTAAATAATGCTGAAATATTAAGAAGATCGGTTTGTAAAAAACAATTAATGATAATCGAAGCACATCTAATAAAAAACAAAAGATATGCACTTAACATTAATTGCTTTGAAATCAGTCAGGGCATCTTGACTCTGTTTTGACCACTAAAACAAAATACCGAATATGAGCGAAATTATTATGATTCCCATACAGTCGATTATAGGAAAGAAATACAATATAACATCGAAAATGCCCCCCCCCCCGCACCGCTAAAATGACTAAATTATCAGACGTAAGCACTTGGAAAATAATCATTATCGATTACCAGTTACTATAGGAGGCACAGTGGAGTAATGGATGGCGATTAAGGAATCGGAGAGCAGGGTTCGAATTCCAGTCAAAGCCATTAAATTCCCTTACGTGCTAAAAAGATTTGAATCCTCTTCTTCTCCCCATAGCTATGGGTAAATAAACCGGGCTCTATAGCAACTGGACTATGAGCAGAAAGAAATGATACATGATCGCCTAAGCGTGTATCACGCTTGGCACATAACTGACTGACTATGCACTTCATCAAAGAACAATGCTAACAGGTTGGATTTGTTGTTCATGATGACAGTCGTGTTCGAGTATAGAATCCAGAGGTTCGCAGTGAATATTTCGAAAATAGTAGGGAAGCGTATTTCAGGTTAGCTGTGGATATCCCGGTAAAAGTAGCAGAGCGTAGTTCTTCTTTCTGTTTCTCTTCGCTTGACAAGCTGGAACTAGACATTCGGGTACGGTAAACAAAATGGCCGCCTTTATACACGACGGATTGAATATTCTACGTCTTATAATTGGTTAACCTTCTATTGGTGGACTATAAAGTGAGTCAAGCCATTTGGGTTGGCTCACTAGTTACATATTATACACAAAAAACTGCAACAGTTCTTGAGGAATCGTTTATCTAATCGACATGAATTTACATGTACGTTACACAGATCAATATACACTTTAGAAAGGCTGGAGAAACTTTGTGATGAAATCAACAAAGACGAGGACAATAATCTCTATATAAATAGAGTAAATAATAATTGTGAAACGTCTGACATTAATTGACTGTTTGTCGGTTGGATTTTGTTCACTAATGTTCACCCAGTAGAAGGCCCAAGAGCCACTCAAGGTAGAGGGTTACTGTGTGGTGTTGTATGAGCATAATAAAGTACAAGAAGTGAGGCTATGCAGGAAAGATGTGTTAAATTTAGACATGAATCAATCAAGACCAGGAAGGCCGGAGGGCACAACGACCGCAACTTTGAGATAAAAACAACAAAGCTGACGACAAGAGTCCGTATATAGATAGTGTAAATAATAATTGTGAAAATTAGTTATTTTCATCTCGGGAACATTGATTGACTGATCGTCGGTTGGATTTTTTTCATGTTCCCCTAAAACAAGGCCTAAGAGCCACTCAAGGTAGAGGGTTACGGTGCGGTGCTGTATGAGCATAAGAAAGAGCAAGAAGCGAAGATCATAGCTCTATGCAGGAAAGATAACTCTAGACATGAATAGAACAAGATGTAATTATTGAATAAAATTTCAGAGTTCAGTCGGACAACGTCAGGAGTATTGTTAAGGGGTCCACCCCTTTTTATACAAGTGGAATCGCCCAATGTGTACTTGTACTGCTGCCGGTGAATACCCGGAAGTGGAAGAGTGAGAGAGTGAGAGTGTGAGGTAGCGATCTGAATTCACACGAGAAGAAGAAATAGAAAAATCCTCCCCTCGTCCACAACAAGTATAGAGTTGAAGTAGACATTTTGAAGGAATCGGAAAGCCAATCCTAAACAAGAAACAGGAGATAAACCTCTACCCCTCTTCAGTAAAATTGGGGTGGCGTGTAAACCGTGCAATAGTCGAACCTATCTACTATTATTGATCCAGTAAATCTTTACCTTTTGACGCTCCTTCAGGAATAAACGTTTCCAATTCACTAACTGTTATAGCTCTTTCTCGTGATGATGAAAAAGTATTGTTTAAGGTGGTATGGGAAGTTAATATCTTGATTATATAATAATTTTCCCTTCTAGTTACATGTACTGTCAACTTTTGTTGTTATTGTTGCTGGAACCTTCAAGTAATTTGTTTCTTGTTAATTGGTTTGTCTCTATATGTTATAGTGTTGCGGGAATGGAAAATATTATCATTCTATACCACATGTTATATTTTTTCCCGCAAACAATATTTGGCAGACTAATGTGAATCCGGGTTAAAAAAAAAGAACACGAAACATAGAATTAAAATAAACAACAATTAATAAATGAATTAACAAGTCATATTGCAGAAGGATCAAGAAAGAAACGAAGTTGAAGATTTGAACAGTTCAATACAATCTTCAGTCTGTGTCTCTGACGTACTTATATATGTTGGAGCTGTCGTAGCGTAAGTCAAACGTTTCACGGGTGACGGTAATTCAACAATATTAATAAAGAGAATAAATACACAAAACAACAATTAATTCCTGCTCTAATTCGAACCTTCGATCTTCAGTGATTTGTTTGTTTGTTTGTTTAACGGCATATCAACTCCTTATAGGTCATTTAATACCGAAATTTAATTTTCATGAGAGCATGAATTTGTTTTATAAAAATTGTATTGCTGGTATTTTTTTTTCTTTCAAAAATGTATTTGATGCATATATTTTTTCTTTTCAAAAATGTATTTCTGGTAATACAAAAATATATTGCTTGGAATATTTTTTAACAAAAATGTATTGCTGGTAATATACTTTTTTCTTTAGCTAAATTGTACTGCTGGTAATATTTCTTTTACCAAAAATATATTGCTGGTAATATTTTTTTGAAAAATATATTACTGGAAAAATTTTAATTTTTTTTTTCAATATTTTATAAAAAAAATGTATTGGTGGTAATTTTTTTACTATGAAAATGTATTGCTGTTATTTTTAATAGAAAAATGTATTGCTGGTAATTTTTTTTACTATGAAAATGTATTACTGTTATTTTTACTAGAAAAATGTATTGCTGGTAATTTTTTTTACTATGAAAATGTATTGCTGTTATTTTTACTAGAAAAATGTATTTTTATACTTTCATAGTACTTTGAACCCAGTTTGGGGTTTAATATTTGCCTATAGCTGAGACCCTAACAGGTGCTACCACCAGAGGTCAGGGAATTACAACAATTATAAGGTGGTTCCCCAATCCTCAAAACCTCCCGATCAGAGGCCTTGCTGTCGGATGGAGTTTATAGTCATACGCAGGACAATATCTGAAATTAATCAGGTAAGGGGCATCATGGTTCTGCTACTTTAGCGATAATGGTAACATTAATTTCAGGTTGAGTATACGTATACAGCAATGATCTTGAGCAGAATGTTGCGGATGAGCGTACAGATACTACACTGATCTCAAGCAGAATTGCTAAGACGTACATAAAAAAATCATTATTTACATTATTCAGACTATTGTCCTCATCTTTGTCGCCATATGTATTACAACGTTTCACCCGTTGTACTCTCTGGCCAACTTCAGATGGTTGGAGTGTCGAACTAAACCCTTTATTTCGCTCACTGGGGTAGACTGTTCTAGTTCCACGTGCCATGTTTAATGGATGTCAGTTATCAGTTATCTCCTGTTAATTTCCCTCTTCAAGTTCTCCACTGCCTTAACCGGGTATTGAACTCACACTGTTTCGGTCCTGCCAATAGATGTAATTAACGCCATTATCCACCGTGTCATGTGTAAAGAAATGATTTTTTTTTATTATCTGTCTATATTTCTGGGATGAGTTATTGTGTTCATTATTTACATTATTCGGACTATTGTCCTCATCTTTGTCGCCATATTTATTACAACGTTTCACCCGTTGTACGCTCCGGCCTTCTTTAGGTGATTGGAATGTCGAACTGTATCCTTTATTTCGCTTACTGGGGTATACTAAATCCATTGTGATTGAAGAAGGCCGGTGCGTACAACGGCCGAAACGTTGTGATAAATATGGCGACAAAGATGAGGACAACAGTCAGAATAATATAAATAATGTGCATAATACCTCATCTCAGAAATATAGACCGATAATAAAAAATCATTTCTTACAGTTACTATGTATATTTATATATTTAATAACTAATATATGACTGTCTAGTACTATTAAGGTTTATTAAAATGTGTCGACATTTTTGATGGAATAGTTAAAAACTAACTCGGAACCAAGTTATGATAATAATACCTCGCAATAGAAATTCAGGAAGGAAAGCCAGAAGTGACAGCAGATGAAACCCTGAGGAAGAAAACAAAGATTTAGAAACAGGTTCTAGATTAAATGCATAAAAAGGATGTAATCGAATAACCAGTCACCCCCATGAATGATTACACTATAGGTAGCAAGTACCTATAAAGTCAACCGTCTACGAGAGACTCGAGGAGAAGCGTGAGAGTGAGACGACGCAAGCACGTCTGACCTTCCAAATAGTGGCACTCACTAAATAGATTGACCTGCGTGTATAACTGTACCGTATTTCATATTGTACTTGTTGCGTACAATAAACCTTTCTTCTAGTATCCACTTGGTGTTATGTGTTTATTTCCTGAGCACGGAATTATAAAAAAGGAACCGGTGAATCTTCAAAGAATTTCGAACTGGACGGAAAGATTAGAAAAAGAAAAGAAAAATACATGGGAAGATTCAAAATCACAGGAACGAAAGAAAGAATGAAAGAAAAAAAAAAGAAAGAAAGAAGGGAAAAGAAAAAGAAAGGAAGAAAACTTGAATGTATAACAGAATGTATAAGTGAGATAAAGCAGGGAAAAAGGAAGAGAGAGAGAGAGAGAGAGGTGGGGGAGAAAACTAGAAACATAAATGAAATTTGAAAAAGTGAATAAAACATGGACAAACGAGAACGAAAAAAAAAAGAAATATTAAAGAAAGTTAAAAGAAAGAAAAAATCAGTCGACAGAAAGAAAATGTGAATGTACGACAGAAAGAATAGACGAATTCAAAACCGAAAAAACCAAAGGGAAGAAGTGGGGGGGGGGAAAACTATAACGAAAGGAAGAATGAAATATGTTCGACATATATATATATAAACCTTGAAAAACATCGAGGGGGAAAGAATGAAAAAACGACAGTCAATATATTAAAAAACGTGAAATAAAAAAAAAGGATCGAAGAAAAGAGAGAGACAAGAGAAGCAAAAAAACATTAAAAAAAAAACTGACAAAGAACGTTGAAATGCGGAGAAAGAAAGAGAAAGAAAGAAAAATCTCATCAACTAGCTACCGCTTCTCAACAGCTAATCCAACCGAATCATTTCCCATGGATTCAAAGCTTTGTAGTTAAGCTTACCAATATAAGAAAGTGGGAGTAAAAAAAAAGGAAAGAAAATCATAGAATTTGTTTGTTCAGGAGTGCAGGCCTTCTGGCAAAGTTTAGGTGATTCTGTAGTGAAGGACATCACTTCCTTTTTGGCATTTTACCGACGCAGTAGCAAAAAAAAAATAAATAAATAGCTAAAACACTGAAGCGTCATGAGAAGCAAACAAAGAAACCTCTTCCCTTGCAAAGACCGCTGAGTGAATCAAGGTTCGACTGTTCGAACCTTGAAAATATTTAATTCTGATTTTCAAGTTTTGCGATTCTCTTGGAAAACTATGCCTTTTCTACACCAGTTTGTAATTTTGCCCTCACTTAAAAATCTCATCATCATCATTGAACCGTCGAGATAATCCTTATTTGTATAGTATGCTTTGAATCCAGAGTTAATTTTATATATATATATATATATATATATATATAGAGAGAGAGAGAGATATAAAGATATATATATATATATATATATAAAGATAGATATATAGATATATAAAGATATCTATATATATATATATATATATAGATATAGATAGGTATATATATAGATAGATAGATAGGTATATATATAGATATATATAGATACATATACATATATATATATATATATATATATATATATATATATTTATATTTATATATATAAATAGATAGATAGATATCTCTAAGGATTCGTGTATACAGAATAACTTCCAACTTGTAAAATCTGGGATGACCCATGCCCATTATTTCTACATGAAAAACTATACATTATTAAGTTTCTAAGAAAAAAAAATTATTAATCAAAAAAAAAAAAATGTGATAACGGTTTTTTGTCGACACCACCAAATATCCGCCTTTAATAATTAGCATTTTATTTAAAAAAATTAAAATATAAAAAAATCTACTAACAAGTTCAGTTAAAGCAATAGATTTAAAAAAACAACCCAATCCTAATCTTAAAGCCTCTTTAAGAAAAAATAAACACCAAAAACTACGGGAACTACAACATCAATCAGTTAAAGTCTTAGAATACAGGAATAAAAAACAAAAACAAAAACTAAAAAATAACAGAACTACTACATCAATCAGTTTGAATTTTAGCAGGGAGTCAGATAAGATTAGCCATTGTAGCCAGACAAAAAACAAAAAACAAAAAAACAACAAAAAAAACAACCTTACACGACTCCAAAAACTTGACGTATCATAAACACCCCAAATTCCATCAAAGCAGTGACACCTTGATAAAGAAAAAAAAAATCCCTAGATTTCAAAAGTATAAATGAGTAAAATATTCCGTACCATAGTTATTCCATACTTATTCCAAAACAACACTAGAGGATGAAACTGCCAGCCGGTAGTTAAGGTTTAATATTAGAATTAAATTTAAATACTGCTGACGAGTTTCGAGAAACAGTAATGTCTGTGTCGTGATGGAATCATATTTTTTTTTTAAATAATTATAATCTAGGCTCTACTTCTGTATCGAGCACTTTTTTTAAAAAATAAAAAAAACAAAAATACTAAAGAACTTCGGATCATCAATCTAACAGCGATTTCCTATTATATCAATACAGACACAGACACACACACACACATATATATATATATATATATATATATATATATATATATATATATATATATATTCCATGAGAGTTGATGGTAGCAATGTAAAATTCATGGTTTCCTCAATTCATACCACTATCCAGAACTTCTTTATGCAAACAAGGAGGAAGCTTATATTTAACATCTGGAAAAGGCTGCTAAAATTTCTAGGACACGTAATGAGAAAAGACGGCTTGGAGAATCTGATACTCACAGGGTGTATAGAGTGAAAGAGAGACAAAGGAAAGCAACGCGTGACATAATTGGCGGGCTTGAGCAAGTGGATTGGGAGAAGTAACAAAAGGCCAAAATATTGGGAGGTACACGGGATAGGGGGAAGTCGAGAACCATGATTGTCTACGTCCTGAAGGGCACGGCACATAAAATAAGAATCCAGAACGTCCAGATATTAAGAGACAGTGGCAGATAGCATCTGGATCACATTCTCTTCCCAACCTCTGCGATTCCTCCTCAAATTGCAAAGATAAATTCTTGAGCACATCAATTAAACTCTTCAAAGGAACCGCGCGTTAAGCGACCATTGCAAAACGCCAAAAGAGCAACAATTGAACCACTCCTCCAGGTTCGACTGATGCCTGAAGGAGTGGTTCAAGACAGAAGCGGTATCACCATACTTTTCCAGACGCTGCTCTGAGGCTCCCCCACTCCCGCCTACAATTTCCCGCTTTCGCTTCTTCCGATCCGAAACTTTCTTGCCAGTGAAATTTTATTTTAGAGAAATTTACGAAAAATTTATGATTTGAATTTAATGACTGAGAAAAAATAATAATATAAAATTAAAATTGAGCCTGCACTATGTGTTTGATTTTTTCCAATATGATCTTGTGTTAAGTGTTTTAAATATTTATTCACTAGACTATAGGGACATTCCATTTGCAGACTGATTACCGAATCTATATATAGTAGGAACAGTGAAATTTTCACAGTTTTCCTATTTGGGTTTTCTGATGAATTAGAATTCTTAACAGTATTTACATTAGTCGGACTATTGTTCTCATTTGTCGCCATATTTGTCACAACGTTTCGGCCGTTGTACGCTCCGGCCTTCTTCAGGTGGTTGGAATTTTGAACTGAACCTTTTATTTCGATCACTGGGGTAAACTGTTCAAGTTCCACGTGCTATGTTTGATGGTAGTTATCTCCTGCTAATTTTCCCTCTGAAATTTCTCCACTGCCTTAACCAGGAATTGAACTCACCTTCTTTGGGTCTGTCACTGGATCTAACCAACGTCTAACCAACGCCTTTATCCACTGTGCCATGTGTCCTTGAGGACATCTGTGTATGAACTTCTAAGTATTATAAACCTAATGTTTTCAGCATCATTTTAACCAGTGCTCATATTGCAATTTTTGCTGTTATCATTGCATGTCTTTACCAGAGTTCATATTGCAACTTTGTTATCATTGCTTTTCTCTGGCACTCCTTATTACTGGTTCCCATATTGTATTTATTTCTATGCTTGGTCGGCTCAGGAGATTTTTTGTGGCCTAGCATATGTGCTGATTCATAAGTTTACGAATTTTCCAATGGTGTTCCCTGTCTATGATCTCAACATGATCCCACAGGGGCAGTGATCTCCTTCTCTCTCCATATGTGGTCAGCCACGCCTGATTTTTCTACTTCCCCTCGCGTTACAGCTTTCTGGTGTTCTTGAAGCCTTACCTTGAGGGGCGGCCTGTCTCTCCTTTATATTCCTTTCCGCAGCTGCGGGATAGCGTACACACAGTCTTTAGTCATGTTCCTCTCTGTGGGGGGTCTCACTCGTGAGAGATACCTATGAAGTGTTGTCACGCTTTTGAAGGTTGTCCTGATGTTATATGGACCACAGATCGTTTGTATTTTCAGAATAGAATTCTTAAGTTAATCGTTGAAAAAGTTCATTGCTAGTTTTCCGGCTTACAAAAACATGAAAAATGTCTCTTTTTAATTGTTAAACATAACAAATTTAACCATTTTTTCTCTAGAGTAATTGGCTTTGGTTAAGTGTAATTGACAGAAGTCTCCAGGAAAAAAGAATTGACAAAGTTTGCAATAACACAGTAACAAAAAAGAAAAAAAAGAACAAGGCAAAACAAAGACTATGCAAATAATATATGTAACACAAAAGTAGGAGAAGCAACAATAATGCGACAAAAAGTTCAGAAAACTAGGAATGGTGCTAACAGACAAATTATCGCAGCGTCCAGAATTCGAGACAAGATAGAACTAAAATATGGCCGTTGAAACCAAGAAGTGGTCTCTTGGCTAAGAAGAAATCCCGGCATGCATATGTATGACTAGTCAATAAAGTTGGGGAGGGAAGTTTTTTAATACATCCATTAAACTTATTAAAGCAAACGCGCGTTAAGCAACCATTGTAAAACGCCTAAAGAACAACAATTAAACTACTCTTCCAGGTTTGACTGAAGCCTGAAGGAGTGATTCAAGACAGAACCGGTATCACCATATTTTTCCACACCCTACTCGTCGTACTTTTCTACAAACTGTAACCAGAAATTTTAATAAGTCATAGGTATGAATGCATTTCATTATTTAAAGAAGTAAAAGAGTACAAATAAAAAGATAATAATTTCGTAAGGTATTCCATTTGACTGAAGCAGACGTTAAACACAAGAGAACGTTACTGCCTCGCATGTCATCACTTTCTTTCTTTCTCACTGAAAAGAAACAGTGTCTCTGATATGTAATTTCTCGCTTTACTTGCGCTCAAAACGGTTTATGTTTTATGAGGTAATGGCGAGGTGGGTAACGAACGTGATTTAAATCTAAGGAGCGAAGGAAAAACGAGAATGATAAGATGACATTATTTAGCAATATTATCTGAAACGACAAAGTTCAATTGCAGGCAATCTGGGTAAAAATGATCGATTCTATGCGTAGTTTCATTTAACGACATTGTTTGGCAAATCCTATCGAATTCAATCCTTTCTATGCACTTCATATTCGCTAAACAGGGAATACCCAATTTACATTCAGATAAGCAAGTAGATGTGAAATAAACATTTAGAGAGGGTAATCCTACATATACCATATCTCCGAAAGCATCTTAGTGAAATTATTTCTTGTGAATTGTTCGGCAAGACAGAATAAATTAATTGATTGATTTGTTTCTCTACTGTCTACCAGAATTTTGCAGGTTATTTAAAGCCAGAAAATATTTTTTTAGATTGTAAGAATTTTTGAGGGTGGGGGTAAAATAATAATTTACTGATACAATCTTGATAATTAACCTATAACTGGGAGGAGAAGAGGTGAATCCATACCTTTCCCAAGAGTATTTGCCCTTAATTGAATATAATCAACCGGAATTAAATTAAAAGTCGGCTCTCCAATTCCGAGCCGTTATCTATTAGACAAATCTCACATTCAAGTTTACTGCACCCCGTATTCCTAAGCGGTCGCCGATCTAGATACAGACTGGGATCAGCGGTCTTAACTTTGGTGATCATACGAGAACCGGTGTTTCCAGATAACCTCTAGGTAATATAACAGATGAATGTATTCATCAATCATTTCAAATCGGCTGAACCTGTGTACATAACTTCAAAAGTTACTGGCCAGTTAATATAACACTGGGGCGGCAGAAATAAATATATATGTTCCATAAAAAGGCCCATCGTCTACTGTGGTATTGTCTACTACTGCTATTGGAAATAGCGATTGCATACATATTTTGAAGTCTTTTATGTGGTGGCGCCAATATCTATTTTAGATGACCTCCCCTAATTAAACCAACTGCAAGCTAACAGAGAAGAAAAAAATGACTGGTGTTTCCTCCGCTTATCATTTCCCGTATTCGATACAGAAAACCAATTAGAAACCTTTGGGACAGACAGTAGCTGACCTGCAACATTGCAACATAAAAGGATAAGGATAAATGAATTCTTGTCTGTCCTAAGAACATTAATATATATATATATATATATATATATATATATATATTAAAGACATTTTTATGTTTAACATTCTTTTTATAGATACAAGTATTTAAGTAAATGCTCTGTTTATAATAAACAGTATTAAATAACATTTACCCGCCTGAATGTCCGAGAAATTTTCATAGAAAATATTCGTCCTTTGAAAATTTCTCGGACATTCACTTTTAAACTTCGTGCCTCTCGTGAACGCTTTCAAGGGACCAAACAGGTGAAAGTCTGAAGGGGCAAGGTCTTGGTTGTAAGGGAGATGAGGGAGCAGTTCCCAGCCCACCTCGTTGATGGTCTGCACCGTTTGGGCTGCTGTGGGAGGCCTTGCGTTGTCATGATGCAAGATGACTCCTTCTGACTGATGACCCCTGTGTTTGTTCTTTATGTCTTTCTTGACCTGCCTCAGCAGTTCACAGTAGTTCTTCTGTCAGACTGAATGAGGTCATTGACTGATTCGATCACCTCAGGAGACCTCACTTCTGTAGGCCTCCCAGGACTGTCTTCATCTTCAACAATGCTCCGTCCTTTTTTAAACAATTTAGCCCACTTGTAGACATTTTTTTGGCTGAAACATGTGGCACCATACACAGTTGACATTCTCCTATGAATTTCAACTGGTTTGCACCCTTCAGCAACCAAAAACTTAATAACTCACCGCTGTTCAATCGTGGAGCATGCTTCTTGGCCGGCCATCTTTGTTACTCGCCAATACTCTCAAAGTTTTTTTGTTTTTAATCTGCAAAAGAAATTAAACCCATGTGAAAAAGAAGTAAAACAAAAATCATAAAAAAAGTAAGCTTCTATCTATATTAGAAGTCCTTATACCGAAAAATTCATCTTATTTATTGAATGACCCTCTTACAATCCAAAATACTTTTACAAACTTTCGGACATGTTTTGTATACCAATACAAGGTAAAATGGCTATATGAATATATGTCCAAAAAACATCGTTTTATTTCAACACAGTAAATCATAACAAATGTCCAAAATGTCCTACACTTGCTTCTACATACGCATGTACCCGTCGGACCACTGACAGGCGGAACATTTCAGATACTCCACACGGTGTCGAAACATTTTAACATTTTTTCGTAGGAACCTGCTCCTAATGTTTGTAAAATATTTTGATGCACCTTGTATACGTGTGTGTGTTTTTTGGTGGCGGTGGATACCTTAGAAATACAAGTGGATGTGCGGATGGTGTAATCGATAGCGTCAAGGAAGGATAAATCGGAGAGCCTAGTTTCAATTCCAGTTGGTTTCGTTACATTCACTTACGCGCAAATCCCAGTTAGGAAGGCATGAATCCATCTATTCCTCCTTCAGCTATGATCGATTGTAGCTGGGGAAATTGTTAATGCAATATTCACTCACACAAATAAACGATTCTTCTTAAAATACAAATATTTGTTTTAGTTCCAAATAACCAACAAATTGTTGACTAGGCGTAAGAATAACCCCACACCAAACAAAAATACGTTAATGTTAAAGTTCATGTTAAGAAAGCTATATTTCTGCAAAGAACCATTCATTTGTATACATTTACTTACAGAACCAGTTAAATGCCGGGCCAAAAAAAATCTCTTTACATCTGGTGGTTGACAAAGACTATCATTTGTCTTGTATCTGAAAGTGATTCTCTTCAGCCATTTTCTGCCTCTACTGCCAGGCTTTCAACTACGCATTCACTTGTATTGCAATTCGTTTGGCGGGAGCGCCAGTCATTCAAACCCACAATTAGTCAACTGGAACACAACGCACATCTCAAATCGCCAACTTATTTTTCCAATGAAGTGACTTTCAGCCGATTCACATCGTTTTATATCCGCTAGGATTGGTAAGATAATCATATGTAGACACAAGGGGCACTTCGAATCCAATGTCTCTTCTTGTCACTGGAATAAAAACTAAAACGGATAATAACATCGGGTAAGAATACGAGACAAAAGATTTTATAGGTAAAATCATTGTTAATTTACTTCTATGGGTTTATGTGGTTTCCCGGGGACTTTCTTCGAACGTAATGAATTTTTGTCTTTCCTCAGCCTCGTGAGACGGGAGTTCTGCCAATTTCTGATATCCAATTGCTCCAACAGAATTTACCCCCTTTTATGTATTTTTTTAGGCTCGATGTCGCACTAATTTGTTATGGAGACACCTCGACGTCGCACTAATTTGTTATGGGGACACCTTATAGGCCAAACCACTGAGGCGCATAGCTCTTCTTATGTTTTGATGCAACACAGATTTTACTTTGGTATCAATTAGAGTGAACATATAGGGGATACTACAGATCGGTTCCTCTAAGATCAAAGATCTTTGATTGACCTTAAATTCGATTCATACCGCTGCTATTCCCTGCAATGAATCCTACTCTACAAAGAGAGAACAATTTCACGCCTAGCGTTACCTTCTGTATACAAGACCATTCTTCTCTTTCTCCACTCTTTACATCCTGTAGTCGGCTGTTGTCGTCACTCGTTCGCGATTGTCATTCTCTCTCCCTATTCCCTTTCACCCACAACGGTGACCATGGCAGAGATGGCTGTGAATCCGAGAGATTTTGACGAGGTCAGTCACGTGAATTTGAATTTGATGGACAACTCTGAGCAATTGAGAAGTTCGCCAAAACAGCCTCTCCCACGACTCAAAGCGGATTGAGTCAAGCGAGATATGATATACCTGGCTGCTTGATCTGTCATGGTCAGCCTTCGTTACGCCACACCGACTGGCGGTGCCCTCTTCCGCTGTTTTGGCAGCTGAGATCCTGTAGTTCCCTGAATATAGTTTACGTGCCAATAATTACACATGGCCTGCAGATCACTTAAAACACACACTCATACGCACGCACACACACACACACACACACACACACACACACACACACACACACACACACACACATATATATATATATATATATATATATCAAGTGTAACAGTAAAGTTTTCCAATTGTTAGATTAAGGTCTGAATCGGTGTATTTTAGAAATGATTAAAGATATCTCAGTGGAATTCTCCGAGGTTTTTATAACAATACTGGACTCTACTTTGAGCATTTAGAATGTATAATTATTCTCCAACTTAACACAAGAATCATGATGAAATCGATTATAAACGAAAATGACATGGTCATCATTAATTAATCATAGCTAAAGATCAGAAGCTCATAAAATATTAAAATAACGTTGATATATATATATATATATATATATATATATAGAGAGAGAGAGAGAGTTGAAATATATATATATATATATATATATATATATATATATATATATATATATATATATTATTCCAGAATCATTTTTCAACTTATTCAAGATTATCTTCGCCCATTCTAACCTTTTAACTTTCTGTCCTGCAAAAACAAGTTGCCTCACAGGTTTTACGTACGATTTCATTTTCAAGTCTTTTTTACTGATCTTTTGATGGTTCTTGAATGGAATTTGAACATGAAAGCCAGAGTATGAATATTGGTACCATTACCGAAGTTCTGAATGATCTTTTTCCTGACACCATTATTCACTTGGGAAGACAATGGGTCGGACGCACAAAAAAATTTAACCTGCATTACTTTAGCAGAATAACTCAAAGGACTCTCGGTGATTCTTACGCCAAATGCTGTCAAGATGTCTAAACGTCTCATCTTAAAACCTGGAAAAAAGACAATCAATTACTTCAGCGGATTTCTTTTAGATTTGAAACTTTTTATGGGATGAATAATTATGCTGTTACACGATTTGAACAATTTTGGTGTTACACCCGCTCTCTCTATCTCTTTCTCTCTCTCCCATATATATATATATATATATATATATATATATATATTTATAAAATCACTGTGAATATAAAGATCAATACCAATAACGACAGTTTGTATGATGTTCGATCGCAATGACCATGAACTGGATATTACGTTCAAAACTGAAAAGTACTGTCACCATTTGGGGTTGATCTTTTATGTACACTAATTATATTTATATATATTTTCCCCATAAAGAATATCTATATTTTATCATATATATATATATATATATAAATATATATATATATATATATATATATATATATATATATGAAGAAATATAGTCTTAAGGTGTGCTATATTTATGGGATAAAGTTCTCGATATCAGAGATAGAGCGTGTGTAAATATAAAAGTGAACATAGAAGTCAACACTTAGAGGCGACAGTCTGTTTCATGCTATATGAAATCGTCAGGCCTCTAAGTATATATATATATATATATATATATATATATATATATATATATATATATATATCAGTTTAATGATCAGAGTTGAATCAGACCAGGAAACAGTAGCTCAATACACGTGTGAAAAAATCAAATCAAATCAAAATAACATGTAGAGGTTTTAACTTTAAAAATCAAGTACAAAAGGATACCGTAAGGTTGAAACCGATGTAGCGGATCCAACTGACCTCCTGAACTGTATCATATATATATATATATATATATATATATATATATCGAGAAATCAATTAATATCTATCAAAAACAATTTATATATATATATATATATAGCAAAATCACCTAATCTCTTTCTCTTTCGATCTCTCTCTCTCTCTCTCTCTATATATATATATATATATATATATATATATATATATATATATATATATATATACAGATATGGATATGAGTTCTTGACCTTCAGTTTCACGCTTTTGAGATCATCAAACTCTCTCTCTCTAACAGAAAAGAAGAAAAAACCATTTAAGTTTTAAAATACGCTTTTGTGATATATATATATATATATATATATATATATATATATATATATATATATATATGTGTATGTGTGTGTGATATATATATATATATATATATATACGTTGTGTGTGTGTGTGTGTATGTATTGTGTGTATTTGTGTATGTGTGTTTTCTTGTGCGTGTGTTTACGTATCTGTGTGTTTTTATAGGTATGCGTGTGTGTCCTTCACCGTAGAGTTTTTGGATAGAAAGTGAATTCTCGTTGTGTACAGCTGTGATTTCAAAAGTCTGCACATCCACCCAGGGGCCACCACGTGTTACGACCGAGGGAATCAGCGGGATTTTTGAAAATGGTGATATGGTTAGACAATACGCTGAACAACTATCGCGAGGATAGGTAACGACATCTCAGTAACACAATTTGAATTTCTCCAAGTCTCTTGGCCTTTATTTTCAACTTTTGTACACGATATGTGACTCGGGTAGCAAATACCATTTTTATTCCGGATTTTACTACAATTGTCGTGTATGTTCACGGTACCAACCCCACCTTCTGCCGAATGGTGTCCTTTCGAAGCTTCTAATTTCAAGTGTTCAGAGAACACGTTCATTTAATTGGTATGAAGTAATAGAATTTGTTAAAAATAAAATTAAAATATTGCTTTACTTAAGGATTTTACAGAATGTAAGGTTGGTATATAGTACATTGAATAACGGTGAATGTAAAGTTCTTTATTACGACACGCACACACAAACCACACAAGCACACACAGACACATACAAACGCACATTTAATTCTGTGTGTGCGTGTTAATATGTATCTGGGCGTGTCTCTTTGTGAGAGATTAATAAAAATGTAACTTGTCATTTATCCGCACCTTGAATTCTGCAGATGAGTATTTTAGTAATTGTTCAGCTCATTCTTCAGGAGGATTATATATATATAATTAAGTAATGAAAATCTTGGTAATACGTATGGATAATCCCAAGGAGGATGAAGTCCGGAGAGCTCAATGTTAAATCAGAGTGAATATATATATATATATATATATATATATATATATATATATATATATATATATTGAATAAAAAGGGTGTTTCATTCAGACAGATTATATATAAAGGTGTTTTATTAAGAGAGATCAAATTCAGCAGTAAACAAATCAGTATTTTTGTGAAAATTTATTTATTTCTCTATTGAATCAAGTTATTTAAACCATTGCAATTATATGTGAAAAATAATATCGCCGAAATGTTTGCTAAATCTGAAAGAAAAAGAAAAAAATCATTAGATTTAATTCACATTTAAAATCGTTCCAAGTTATTGGAACACCTTTTACTATATTCAGTCTTCTCTCTCACTTTCACTCTCTGTAGCTTTCTGCGTATTAGTAGTATTCCCACCTTCTTTGGGGCGAAAAGGCTTAAACACTAACATTCCATGGTCATAATTTATTCCATTGGAATCGTAAATACGATCCAAATCATCAGACCTACAAATTCAAAATGAAAACAGAAAAAACAACTCCGGAAATCAAAACAGTTTTTGTTTTGAATTTGTAGGTCTGATGATTTGATTTTATTTACGATTCCAATGGAATAAATTATGACCATGGAATATTAGTGTTTAAGCCTTTTATTATATCCTTACTCTGTCCTAGACATTGAGTTCTACCTGGATTCTTCCTCTTGGAAATTTTTTTTCTGAAAATATACATGTATGGGTATTGTTTTACATATATTTTGCATATGTATGTATATTTTCCACTAATATTATCATCTATCTATCTATCTATCTATCTATCTATCTATCTATATATATATATATATATATATATATATATATATATATACGGACAGAGAGAGATATAATTGGAGTCAGCATAAAATGTCGATTTCTATAACAAAATTGTTTATATATAAAAACGTTCTATTTCCGATGATGTGTACACTAATAATATATATATATATATATATATATATATATATATATATGTGTGTGTGTGTGTGTGTGCATACAATGCTACTGTTAATAAACCAGTACTCAGTGTAATGAACTCGAATTCATGCTATCAGTGAGAGTATTTAGCCAGCAAACCATCTTTTATACATGTTTCGTTAAAGACGAATGACAAGGCACTGCAATTAAACTTTATGTTCACAATGACTTTGGAATCAGTGCTAGACTGATCATCGTCTGCCCACTTCACATCACAATCACATTTGAATATATATCTATCTCTCTCTCTCTCTCTATATATATATATATATATGTGTGTGTGTGTGTGCGTGTGGATGGGTGTTTGTGTGAAATTTCAGTCTGAAATATATCCGTAAGAGGACAATATGTATAAAAATAGAGGTAAAGTTTATTTGATGGACTGTACTTGATAAAGTCCAGCAGAGAATAAAACGAGTCATGTAAACTAAGCTTTCCATATATATATATACACACCCACACACACACATGCATATATATATATATATATATATATATATATATATATATATGTGTGTGTGTGTGTGTATTTACATATATATATATATATATATATATATATATATATATACACACACACAAATGTAATGAGAATAAAAAGGAAATAAATTCAAACGTTCACAGATTTAATATCAAAATGGGGCTCAATACAATGTGGAGATAAATAATTGTTTATTATAAATTGTTACATATAAACAAAAATCACTCATGACAAAGATGTATTTTTGTTTCGAGGCGGAAAGTCACGACGGCTGAGGAAAAAAAGAGTTATTTTGTAAAAACACATACATACATATATATATATATATATATATATATATATATATATATATATATATATATATATATATATATATATATATATATATATATATATATATATATATATATATATGAGATAACAATGTATGTTTTATATATTAGATATGTATGACAAAGTTGTAAGGACGAAACACGTCACAAGCAGACATTTTAACTTGCCATACATGTGTTTGTGTGTGTTTATGTGTCTGTATAAAAGTCGGATAAATTGAGAAAGTAGGTGATCGATGCGAAGATAGAGAACACTATTTTATTTGAATCCCTTATCTAAATAATAAGAAATATTTGATAATGCCAAATCGAATGGGATCAATTTGACTTTAGCCGATTTTAAAGGAGTAGATTTTATCGCATATACGATTATATTTATTTTTTTTAATGACCAAATAGTCTGTATTCAAGGCACGAATAAACCGATTTCTTGCTCTTTATTGTTGAAGCATTTCTGAATGCCATTCTTTTAGTCTAAAAAAAAAAAAAACACGTCTCAGGTTAAAGATGACCCTGTCAACGACTGACTTTGTTTGGGGTGTGGATCAATAACTTTCTGGTCTCTGCTATAAAGGGAATGAATCTGTGTTTTCTTTATTTTCTCTTACTTTATTTATGTAGCTATTTCTCCGAGTGAAGATGTTCTTTATGTTCAAATGATTGAATAAGCGAATATTAGATGGCTTTATTGTAGAATAGATGCTCACATTTCTGCATTTATATTTTCCTCACATTGCAGACATTATCAGTGACTCGTAACCTATACGCTTCCAATATCATAACATTCAGTCTACACTTGAATGTAGCATTCTTAATTTTGGTGATATTTGATGCTGAATCATTTCATCTTCGGACTTGTTAATAATACGGTTCCTTTTAATATCTCACAATTCCTTGGGTCTTGTAATACGGCCATTTATAAAGCTGAAGTGTGGCTGTTTCTATTGTGTTTATAGTAAATCGAGTCAGCGTCAATGAGAATATATTAAGCACCTGGTAAGTCGGTGACCCGTCTACGTACTGACGAGGTTTGATGTTGCTTAACTTCAGCGGTAGTATAGAAACCGATGTTTTAACGTGATGTGTCTATAAAAGGAGAGCAAATATAAGTAATTAGATTTGAATGTGAACCAGGTTGACCAAGAGAATCGAAAACCATGTTGCTAGAAGTCCGTGTGAAATTAGATGCTTAACCGATTGAGTGCTGATTAGAGACTCTAGTAATTTCTTTTCAAATAGCAAAAAAAGATACATTATGCTCGGCTCTATCAAAAAGATATATGTTTTTCGTTTAACCATAATGTGTCTCTGATATATTCAAGAAAGGATTCAATTTACCTGATCCAGAATATATCTTTTTGATAGAGCAGAGCATAATGTCTTTTTTTTCTGAAAATAAATTACTAGAGTCTCTAATCAGCACTCAATCGGTTAAGCATCTAATTTCACACGGACTTCTAGCAACATGGTTTTCGATTCTCTTGGTCAACCACCGCTGGTTCATATTCAAATATATTTACTTATGCCATCACTCTCCTTATATGGACACATCACGTTAAAACATACGATCGCTGAAGTTAAGCAACATCAAACCACGTCAGTACCTAGAGGGTAACCGCTTAACCAGGTGCTGTAAGTTTGGGTGTGAGAGTGGTGTAACAGAATTGTTAATCGGAACAGAGATCTAATTCCAATTAGGTTCATTATATTCACTTACACTTAAATACCCTTGGGAAAAGTGTGAATCAACCTCTTCTCCCCCTAACTATGAGTTTCGGAATTAACCTTCGAACTCTAACCCCCACTATACCGTTGGTAGAGAAAATGACGTAATTCCCAGCCATTGGTTCAACGGTGGGTAAAGATTTGCGTCGTGTTTTGTTATTGGTTGTCTTACTTTGAAGAGCCAATCAAAACAACCGTAATATTCTCATGTCGTTGAACGTTATACCAACATGTCTGCGGCTTTTCATTGTGTTTTCTAAGACTTGTACCGCTAAAATCCTTATTATCTTCTAAAGTAATAAAATTGCTTACAAAATATTTAGATTTTGGCATTAAATAATCCATAGAGGTTGATATGGCGAAAAACAAAACAAACTAAACCTTCTACATTGTTTTAAAAGTGTTGAGCACAACTTGGTAGAACGACATCAGGAAAAGAATAATGTTTTATATTTGTTTTATTTCTCAGCAAGCAATGCATCCAACTGGCAACCGTTCATATTCAAGTGATCTCCTCCGTTGACGACACGTAACTGCAAAACGATTGACTTTAGCAAACAAAGAGCAGTATTTCTCATGACAGCCATTTTCAATCTGTTCATGCATTTCTTGCGGCAAAAACAGATTCAGAGTCAAAAATTCAATAATATTGCCATATTTCAATTTCAGAGTCTGATTTCCATTGGTCGTCGACAATTGCTTCGATTTTATATTGCTTCTTAAGTACCAATCAAAATATGTACAGCTAATAAAACGTTCGTTTTTTTTCTTGAAAAGATAAACATATGCCATAAAAATCAATGTTTTCAAAATAAAATATCTATAAAACGACCAATGATAATAGAATCCATATATCTACCCTATGATTCCAGTTTGATATATCTATTTGATATACCTATATAATTGATAATTAATTGTCTTTTTTATTCATCAACTTGATCGTTAGAAACATAGACAATATTTATATTTTATTCCCTTATATATTCACAAATATTCGAGTTTGTTATTACTCACTAATCAGTTCTTCCATGTTGTTTAATAAACTACCACAGGTTTTGATATGAAAAGAAAATTTCCCCCTCCAAGCTTTTTTACAGCTATCGAAATCGGTAATAATCGGTTTGAGCAAGGTCACGGAAATATGAAAAAAAGGAGTACCCTAGTTCGAAATTTGTTCCGCTTGCGGTGTCACGAAGAGAAACATTTTTCTCTTTGACGAACGCAGTGCGCTTTTCGACCAAACCTTTATGGACACGTTGTAGCTGATGGGCGTATAAATGTGCATTTACTGTTCCATTGCATTTCAAAGACTAATATTTCTGGCGTTCACACAGACACACACACATACATAACATTTCGTTTATCCATGGAGATCAGCTGTTGCGGTCGTTTGGGGATATTAATCTTTGTCAATACACTGACATTTGTCTTGAAAATTGTCATATGCAATGCATTTTGCGTTATCTTTTTGGACATATGTAATGAACTGGTACTTAGGGTGAGACATCTGTTATTACAGTTGGTTTCTCAAAGCGAAAATTACTTATGATTCAACCTAATATTTACAATAATTTATTTTTGGTGTAGAGTTTCAAGATGCATCTTAATATTTAGTCCGGTTGTTTTTTTTTTCTGAGCGGTATATCATCCTCTAAAGATTATTTAACCATTTGACCCTGGCGTATCTAAACAATTTTAACCCTTCTGCCTGAGCTCCTGAGTCAAAATTCGCAAATAATTGTTGTATAATGTTTCATAATAGATATAAAAAATAGTCCCTGATTGGCACCCCGACGGTCCAGTTTGTGCTTCTTGGTAAAAACGATCTTTTTTTTTTTATCGAAAACACATGAACAGAACACAATGAAAAGGTGTGGGTATGTTGGCTTAAGGTTCAATGACATGAGACTATTACGGCTTTTCTGATTGGCTCTTCAAAATAAGACAACCAATAACAAAACACGACGCAATTTTTTTACCCAGGGTTGAACCGCTGGCTGGGCATTACGTCATTTTTTTCTACCACCGGTAAAACGGTGGTTAAGGCCCAAAACATTAATCCCGAAATGGAAATATTCTCTACACAATTTTGTTATTTTGGAGGCGATAATAATGGTTTGGTGATACAAGTCTTACTAATTAACTAATATCTGGTGTGAAAATAGGTGAATTCATGCCTTTCCCGAGGGTCTTTGTGCGTAAGTGAGTATTACGAATCCAGCTGGAATTGGAACTCAGCTCTCTGATTACAAATTCCAAGCCATTATCCATTACACCATCCGCACATCCAAGCTTACAGCACCTCGTATTCCCAATCTAGATAGAAACAAGCTCGACGTTGTTTAACAATGGCAAGCGTAAGGGTAACGGTGTTTCAATGCGTGGTAGCCGTACGCTGCAACTTGATAGCTTTTCAGTATATATATATATATATATATATATATATATATATATAAGTTGGCTGTCGATTTTTTTGTTACCAAACTCATAGCGTTTTGGTGTTGAGTTGTTGGGAGTGTTCCGCGTGTGTGTATTCGAAAAAAGACAGTTGTAGGGATAAATACTGGTATATTTGTAAGAGGTAATTAACAACAGAGTGATTAGTAATAAGGAACGCCAGTTAGTAAGTAACAATAGCAAAAGTCTACAGTCCAACGGTATGTAATGGTAACCTGATCTCGACTGCTGTCGCTGAACCTGATCCTTCACACAACACAACTACTCTCTCTAGCACTGACTTATATCGTAGAGGGATCAGTCCATTATCAGTCAGAAGGTGGGTGCGCCCCAATATTTGGAGATAGACCCCATAACTATATATATTCTGAAACTGCATTACGCAAGGTACATGGATAAGGATATTTCGTTTTCATTTAAGGAGGTCCCTGGGGGCAGGCATAAAGCCCCCAATGAATTTTTCCCCCTTTGGTTTAAATTAAATTCAAATTTGAACAAGAGAATGATTCCTAGCCAAAATATAGAAGGAGAAATCCAGAAGATGGAGGTCACATCGCCAAAATCATTGAGTAATATTGAAATGCATCATTTTTCTCCACAAGGATTTAAAACCAATCATCATGTTCTTACAAAAATGTGTGACATGCAACAAGGCGTGGGTAATTCGACAATGATATAATGGTATAGTCTCGGTGAATGTGTTGAAAAAGGAATATTTTTAAGCGTTTTATTCAGATTTATATGTGCATTGTCTATGTTCGGAAACTACGCCAAATACGGCCAATAACAAAATTAATACTACTCTCTTACAACAGGTAAGAAACCAATATATACTAAATTCTTTGTTACTAAAAAAATTGACCCAGTCCCTTGCAAATAGTTCAAGTATAAATCGAAATCATTCTTGACAATAAATGATTTTCCCATACACATAAACATCAGTAAATAAATCAATGGAAAAAATATAAGAAAAAACATTACAGTTTGTACGCCATATTAAAATCAGTTGATACCCAAATATATCATAGTATATTTATTGATATTTATTATAGTGTCAGATAGCTAAAGATCTCCAGGCGTTGGAGGAAAATATAACAGAAACAATATAATGGAAAAAATAGCAGAAGAAATATATCATAAATAACAATAACAGAAACAATATATTATAAATAACAGTAACAGAAACAATATATTATAAATAACAATAACAGAAACAATATATTATAAATAACAATAACAGAAACAATATATTATGAAGTTATTGGGTTCTATATGTACAACATTGCAAACTGAAAAAATCTTGTATGGAGATTAGAAACGAAAAAAAGAATTGAAAAACATTGTTAAGCCAAGAACAAGCACAAAATTGGCTTTGAGATGTCAGAAAAAAGATTGAAGAAAATGGCTAATAAGCAAGCGGAATAGCTAAAATGAAAATATTCGAAATATTTGGTGTTGCGAAATAAATAGAGATAAAATATACAAAATATTGCTTGGTTATAGCCAGACATCTCGGCTTGATTCAGTTTCTGACCGCCTTAATATAGCTTTCCTCGTGACTTTTTTATAAATATTCCCATGTTCTGATGCGCTTTGGTACCTAGTATTTACGAATTTATGGTCTACAGTGGCTAGATGTAACCGTAAGTAATATGCTAACTGTTTCTTCTCTCGCACTTCTCGCGTGTGGAGCCCTATTCTGGCTTCTTGCTCTCCAATCAACTTTGATCTTCAAAAATTTAAATGCAATGTCAATCGTTATTTTCTGTCTTCTTAAATCCTAATATTTTATTGTTCTCTCTCCTTAATATTTTCTTTTTCTTATATTATCGTATACACAGTAACTACTTGCATCTCAGTGGCCTTTTTACCTTGCTTGGGATGAAATAATAAAAATATGAACATTGAAAAAAAAGCCATGAAAACGACCTCGTATAAGTATACAACAGAAGGAGAATGGTACCTTTGGTGTACAATTACTTGAAAACGGATTTCTCAACAGTAAATGTTCGTAATTAATCTAGAGTCCTGATGGTTTAGTCACAAATACAAATAGTTAGACAACGCCATTTAGAATGTAAAAATGTGTAAAGTTATGTTTTAAACTCGTATTCAGGGAAATTAGAGTTCATTTCAAGATGAATGTAGAGAAGTATTAAATAGTTGTTTATGTTCGTGTCGGAGTCAAGATGCTACAAATATATCTGTAAATAACCATTCTTCTTGGTAATTTGCAAGGCTGACTATTGCCTACCTTGCCAAAAAAGGTTTCAAGAACAGAACTGTAATGGAATGCCACCGGCTTTTCCAGATATTAATCCAAGAGAAAGCGTATAGCCGATCATTAAATGAGATCTATACAAGAATGGAAAAGAATATTCAAGAAAACAAGATCTTTGGAAAGCAATAAAGATTACAGCAAGTAATATTTAATTTGAAACAGTAAAAAATACCAAAGTGAAAGATTTACGAAGGTTACAGAATACCAGTGAGTCTTTATTTACATAAAATTTATTCAACGATATGACATCGTAGGTTAATAAAAATAATAGTAGGGTCTTTGTAGACTCGAGGAGACGGAGATGTGGTTTACACAGAAGCATGCTCAGGATATCATGGACCGAGGGTATCAGCAACGATGAGGCAAACAAGGAGGAGGCTTATAATTAACATCAGGAAGAGGTAGCTGAAGTTTCTAGGACACATAATGAAGAAGGAGGGTCTGGAGAATATGATACTCACGGGGCGAATAGAGGGCGAGAGAGACAAAGGAAAACAACGCATGGCATACCCAGCGGGCTTAAGCAAGTGGATGACGGAACGTGGTCTGGGGGAAGTAGTAATGACTTATTAAACTGCGATTATTTCTTAAAACAAGTTCAATAATAATAATAATAATAATAATAATAATAATAATAATAATAATAAAAGCTGTCAAAATACAAGGACCTTGAAATAGAAATCACAACAATGTGGCACATGGGAACATCAAGACTCCCTGTTGTAGTTGGAGCCCTAGAATTGTTTGGAAAAGATTCCAGTAGACTAATTAAAGAGATTCCTGGAAGCCCATGCCTCAAAGAAATACAAAAAATTGTTCTCACAATGGCACTCTTTACGGAGGGCTTTATCTATGTAAAATATTTTTATTTTTTATATTTTTTATTTATTTATTTATTTATTTATTTTGTCAGTAGAAAGCGTTATGATGCCATTTCTAACCCTAGGTCTCTGGGCGGTACCCGGAAGGAAATGTGTACACGCCAGAAATCAAAGGAAATAATAATAATAATAATAATAATAATAATAATAATAATAATAATAATAATCGGTGCATATTGTAAGTATGCTATTTTCAATGTACAGGGCGTGCCTAAATTCTAGACACGTAATTAAACATATATATTTCAACAAATGAAATTTTGGTAAATTTGCTTTATAACACCCGCGCTAAATATCTCTTAATTTTTTTTCAAATTTTCATAATTCTGTGTAACTGTACATGCTGAACTAGAATTAACAGTTAAATTATGAAGAAACTTTACCATTTTGGAATTATCGACAAGAAAAAAAATGGGACTTCTTGTTTGTAATTCGTCCTCCATTACAGACATCATTTTAATACATTCACTAACTTGGTAAAGTAGAAAGGTTGATTGTATTATTTATTTATTTTTTAATTTGTCCCCTTTTCTACACAGAAAGAAAAACCCACCCCAACCCCTCCTAACCCTAACACCTAACCCTAAACTTAACCCATAAACATAACACTTTGTAAAGAGCATGATTATGTAAAAATAAAATTACAAAAAAAACAAAAATGCTAGAAACGAAATAAGAGTTTACTGTATATGATTTTTTTCAATTAGTCCGTTTTTAATTTAAAAAAAGAAACTTTATTGTATTATTTAATTTGTTCTTTTAATTTGTAATTGCTATTCAACACGGAAAAAAGGTTCTATTGTATCATTTAATTTACTTTTGTTATAAATAAAACTACACTTACAAATAAAAAATATACATTTCTTTACGGTACTGCGTAGTTATTTTCTGCAAGGAAAGCCTGTAAAAGAAGTAAATAGGCCAACATTTTGCTTCCGCCAGCGGAAGTACTAAGCAGTGAATCAGTGATCATGATGGCAGTAATGGGGGACGAATGACCAACAAGAAGTAAGATTTTTTTCTTGTCGATAACTCCAAAACGGTAGGTTTCTTCATAATTTAATTGTTAATTCGAGTTCAGCATGTAGGTTTACCCGGAATTATAACGATTTGGGAAAATTTTAAGAGATAATAAGCGCTGGTGTTAAAAAGCAAATTTACCGAAATTTTCAACAGCATTTTATTGAAGTGGAATATTAACAGATAACATTTTCAATAATTGTTTCTGTCATTTGTGATGCAAATGTTGATGCACTTTACAAGATTCACACGATGCAATAACACGGAACTGCAGTCAATTTTAGCACAATTTCTCTCCATGCATTTACTCAAATGTGTTGCATCTGTGATTATCACTGCGTACATCTTTTACTATAGCGTACCCCAGAAAAAGAAATCAAGTCTTTGTTCTTTCGAAAACAACATATTTAATCTGTGTGGATTAAAAAAAATGTTAATAATATTTTCTCTGTCTAAACTTCAGGAGCACCCTGGAAATTTATGATATTGCTTGTTACAAAATGACAATTGATATTGCATTTATCTTTGTGAAGATTGTAGTCGATATAAAAGCAGGAAGCCGTAAGAATCTTCTACGAACCAGCATCGCAAGAGAACAAACCATTAGCATAGAGCGATCTGTTACAACTAGATATTTCAATAAGAAAATGATGAAACACGTCTGCAAATCTAGTAATGCGCTCACAATCCTTCATACGTTTTATATTTTCCTTAAAGAATGATTTCAAAGCTTTTGAAACTATAGAAGCTTAAATGAAACGATGTTAACTACAAATCAAATCCTGCAGAAATTTGGAAACAGAGCATCGTTTTTTGTCAAAGCAAATGATCGTAGTTTTCACAACGAAAGATAATCCTTGTTAATAGATAATGGCCTTATCAAATATTCTAGTATATTCATCAGCGGAGACACTTACCTGTGGCGTAATCCAGTGACATGTCTTACAAATTCAGACATTACACGTCGAAGACACTTGATCAAATTAGCACACAACGCGGATGTCAGGACCAAGTGAATGTCGCGTTTGAATTACATGACTGATATATATATATATATATATATATATATATATATATATATATATATATATATATATATATAATAAAAGGCTTAAATACTAATATTCTTAAACACTAATAGGCTTAAACACTAATAAGCATGGAATATTAGTGTTTAAGCCATTTTATTATATCCTTACTCTGTTCTGGACATTGAGTTCTACCTGGATTCTATCCTCTTAGAATTTTTTATTAAAATATACATGCATGTGTATGCACCTATGTATATATATCTATATATTTTGCATATGTATATATTTATATTTATATATATATATATATATATATATATATATATATATATATATATATATATATATATATATATATATATATATTATTTTTATTATAAGAAATTATAATACAAACATGTTGAAATCATTACGCAAAAGCTTTTATGTTTCAATACTTTGTTGGCACTTCTTCAGGCGATGGTAAGTAACTGGTGATTAAATGATTTTTAAGAAATTTTAAAAACAAAGTGTTACCTTTTTTCCGAAAGTTAAAGCTTTTGGGTCTAGATTAACCAATTAAATGTCAGATCTACGCTAAATAGAAAAGCAAGCTCAGAGGATGGAGGTGGGGGAGATATTTTTCATGTCACGATAAACCGGAACATAGACAGGCCATCAGTGACGATTGCAGAAAATATGTCATATTTTTAAAAGTGAATGCCGCAGTGGAGTTTTACTCCATCTGCTCTTTCTCTCATTCGGATATCTATCTATCTATCTATCTATCTATCTATCTATCTATATATATATATATATATATATATATATGTGTGTGTGTGTGTGTGTGTGTGAATGAATATTTTAGAAAAGTTTTGTCTACTTACTTTCAATAGAATCCTCGCATATTCACGGGAAGCTTCTTAGTACCCTAATTGAAGTAAGACAGAATCTTTTTAACTGTGAAGTGAAGAACACTAAGGTTATGTATTGTAAGATTTAAATTTCACGATGTTAATGTCAGGAAAGGTAACTATGTTTTAAAATGTTCATGTCTTAAAAAAAAAATTCCGATAAAGACGACAATTTTGTCTTAGTAAAAACAAAACCCTGACATAAGTACAACGGAATAAATGAATATGTATGAACACGGTAATTTTCCCTCGTTCTTTAATAATGATACTAAGAAAATTGTCCGTGAATATGAGGGGATTCTATTAAAAATAAGTAGATAAAACTTGACTAAATTATTCATTGAATCACTTCTTAATGAAAACATGCCAATATATATATATATATATATATATATATATATATATATATATATATATATATATATATATATATATATATAGTTACAGTTAAAAATTACATACACATTTATTACAAAAACAAACGCACATTAACTACAAACAAGACGAATCTTCATTTAGACATATTATAAAGAATTACACTACCCCAATAGACCCGAATAAAAAATCAAATTAATCAGCTATTATTAAAAAAAAACAAAGGCAGCTAACCTTATCCTCAAAAATAGCAACATACCAATTAAGAATGAACATTATCTATGAATTCAAATGACACTTATCGAACTATATTCCTGATCAACCCGGACTCATAATTAATTACATCGGTTACACAACCACATGCTCATCCAGACTCTTTACGTTACACTTATCTGATCATAGCTCCATTAGAACCCATTTAAACACACATACAAACTCACCAGACTCCATTAGGAACATACTAGTAGAAAACACAAATTTAATAACTTCATCCACTGTAAAAAAAAAAGATTAAAAATAATAGAAGCTTTAATAATAAAAAAAGAAAAAGCCAACTTTTAACAATATTAACTACGAACAAGGCCACAATGTGCTAACCGTATTCAGAAAAATCTCTATAACACACTAAAACATACACATAATGCATACACTCAGTTCAGCTGAGAATTGAATCTACATTGATAATGGCTAAAGGTATAGCTGAAAGTGCTCAGAAATATAAAACATTTGGACAGTTTTTACACAAGCTTTGTCCAGAAAAGAAAACTCTTGTTAGAACACAAGAAAAATTAAATAAAAATCTTAAACGTAGTACCCTGTCTGTCGTTTTAATGAAACATGCATAAACGATGCATTTATGCCTAAATATACAACTATATATATATATATATATATATATATATATATATATATATATATATATATATATATATATATATTATATCACTGTGTAGTGCGAGACAGTTTTTTCCTCACGAACCTATATTACATATCTTTAAGTCTACCATTCGTCCATGGTTAGAATATTGCTGGCGCATATGGTCCGGTGCCCCTGCTGTTTGCCTTTAGCTCTTTGATAAGATCCAAAGAAGAATCAGCAATATTGCTTGTGCTGATATGGCAGCTGGGCTCCAGTCACATTCACACCTCCGTAAATTTGCCTCTCTCTGTCTTGTTTAAAAATACATTCATGGTAATTGTTTAGATGAGGTCTTCTCTGTGTTACCGTCGAATTTAAGCGCAGTACTAGACTAGCGTCGAAACAATTTCTGCGACCACATCACATCTGGCAACCTAACTCCCTATATTGCAACCCCCTTGATTATTATGTGTGGTGCGCTGTTGAGCCAGAGACCAACAGACTCCTTGTAGAGCAAAATATGAACTGAAGGCTACGGTTATGGCAGGATTCAACAACTTAAACAAGAAAACCGCCCAGAAGAGTTGCAGGAGACTCATCTGGAGGTTGAAGTCAATAGCGATTTTATTGAGTCAATTTATTCTTTTGTATTTAAAGATATATTTTATGTAATTTTGTTAAATATATTTGTTAAAATGATATGCCAATGTTAAATCCGTTTTTCTTAATTTAGAAGACAATTTATCCATCACACTCTCTCTCTCTCTCTCTATATATATATATATATATATATATATATATATATATATATATACTTTATATATATATATATATATATATATATATATATATATATATATATATATATATATATATATATATCAAAAAGTGTTGATGGTCCTGCACGAAGCCTTCACCACTATTTCATATGTCGGTGTCGGCCTGTCAGTTTCCTGAAACTGATCTGCTTGACCCTCATACGTCGAATCTCGATGGGAGAGTCGATTATATATATATATATATATATATATATATATATATATATATATATATATATATATATTATTTTTTACATATGGTGGATTTTTTGAGGTGATGAATTATTTCTAAGTATTTAATTTTTTTTTTAAATAAATGATAATTCTAACGTATTTTCTTAGGACTAATATCTTTTTTTTCTACCTGCAAGTAATATTTTAATAGCTTTCGTCTTTTCTGAGGATCTATGTGGTTACAATAAAATAATTTAACTGCATATTTATATTTTCATATCAAGTTGGTTGCTTATATTATTTTTTTATCTCAACTTAATCTTATTTCTTCATCAAAAAAGACAGTTATCAAAAACACATTATTGTTTCGTGCCATAAATTATATTTATATACGGACATCTCGCGCTCTGCGGCGGACTGGGATACGGCAGTCCATTTTCTTGGAAATGATCAATGATTAGGGAAATTTGTTCCCCGTTTGAAAAAGAACGAAAAGAAAAATGAATCTCATTTCTTTGATCTGTCTTTTTATTGACTCTATGTTCTCTGAATAAATCGAAGTTACTTAGTTCATCAATGATGAGTCGTGCTTTATTTCCCTACTTAGAACCACTGGATCGAAGATTAACGGTTGTTGTACAAGCTGCAGAAATTAAACATCTTCTATAAAATGAACTCAGGTTTTTAAAACAAAATGTATTGCTTTAAAAGAATAAACGTTGGTACTATAGGATTGAGTTCTACCTTATATAGCGTGAGATCTACCTTAATATAGCGTGGGGTCTACCCTAATATAGCGTGGGGTCTACCTCCCGTTTCGTCTATAGCTTGAGGTTTACCGCAGCATCGAACTATAATATAGTATTATATGTGTATGCATATTTATTTAAACCTTATATTATCATTTATATATCTATATACTATTTGTCATGAAAACACTCCAACCAGTGCACAGGATCGCCTCGTCAGTGATGTTATGACTTGGGGTCATGATACGTTTCGGGTCTTGCAACATCATACTGGTTCACCCAAGAGACCCTACTGAAACAGTACCATTGCGGCAGGCGATCCTGAAGCAAAGAATTCGCAACAAATGGACACATTAAGTAACTGCCACTGCTGATCTTGAAATTACAAATGACCAATCATTAACGACTTACGTCACTTCCTCCTCAACCAAGACGATACAAAAAAAAAAGAAAAAAAGAATAGACATCATGCTCGTCTTTTTTTTTCCATCTTAGGACAACCACGCGGAAATTTAAATTATAAATTTTTAAAATTTAAATTTATATTTTTAAATTTATATTAAATGCTGAAAGGTAAAAATATACATGTTATCAAATAAAATACATACATTTATTTTAGTGATATATCTTCGTATATCTTCTAGAAATGAGACGAATAGATCATGGATATTTTATAGCATCAATCAGCAGATCGTGTTCTCTTAAAAAGACGATTGTTTGTTTTCCCTTTTTGTTAATCCTCTTATAAAACTACTTCAGCGACATTTTGAAGTACCCTGAAGTTCTGATTTATTTGTTAATTGGTTCAGGTCGAGGAGGATTCTGATTTAGGGGCTTCATTTGCTTCTTTTTATATGGGTAGGGCACGTGTTTAGAAAATGTGGTACAGATAGAACTATCCATGTCACCTGACTTGATCCATGACCTCACCTGAGGGGAGGGGCAAGGTAGTCCTCCCTGCTGCACCTGGAAAGCCGACATATTGAGGTAGACCTCACGCTATAATAGTACCGAATAAACAGACAAATAAGCTGAAGACAAACTTATATTAAATCTTAGGCATCCAATATAAATTACTGGATATTTTAGGCGGCAACCTAACGAGTGCTGAAATCCTCACAGTATTTAGTATTGATGAAGTTATCGCTAAGTTTTTTGTCAAGATTTACAAACTCTACGTTTCGTTCAATTTCGCATACAAATCGATGAAATTTGAATAAGCTGATTGTTTTCAGTTTAATAACTTATTTAATTCTATTTTATAGGGATTCATAGTAAACAATATTTAAAAAAAATCCTTTTTCTGTTTTTCAGTAAAGAATAAATTCTTAGTATTTCTTACTCCTGAGCTTGCAACATATGCCATGACCATGCGTAAATATTTCTTTTTGTAGCCAAATTCCTACTTTTTAAAGCGTTTGGTTTTGTGATTTGTTTATAGTTCTCGCAAACACAGGGCGGACTAGAAATTGGCTTCTTGTAAAGATGAAACCGTAAAGAAAAGATATGCGAAAAACAATATTGCATTTTTATTAAATACGTATTCGTTATTTTAATCATTAACTTCTTTTTAAAATAGAGGCAGTATATTGTATGTTAAATAATAAAACATTTAATTTTCTCCTCAAATTAATAAAGATTTATTGTACTAAGCTACGCACCCTTACAAAACTAACTGCAATTTGTACCCCTTACCTGTTTGGACTTTTCCTCAACATTTGGTTTCGATCGGTCAATTTATGGCTATTTTAGAGGCTGTGACGGACAGACAAACGGAAGTCAAAGTTTTATATATAGATAGATTCGTTTGAAACAAATATTGCTATCAGTTTTTTATCAGATAACGTTAGAACACGTTATTTCGTGTCATACGTAACTGAAATTTAAAACATATATGCCAATTGTGATTGGTGAAATTTCAACGCGTTCGTTCTACAGGATTCGTGTTTGCAATATCTATTTTAAGCATTTTTACTTTAAATGTGAAAAAGAAGCTACAGCATTTTACAGATAAAAAAGCTGTATAAAAGAGAAAAAAATAAGAATAAAAACGCTGTACAATTAAGAAAGAAGAAAAACGCTGTACAAAGAGTAAAAAATTAAAAATTAAAAATTTTGTATGAAGAGGAAATAGAGAAAAAAAACGCTGTACAAAGAGAAAAAACGTAGTACAAAGGGCAAAAATAAGAAAAAACAACGCTATGTAATGAAAAACATGATCGAAAAAAACACCGTACACACAGCAAAACAAGAAAAAAACGTAGGAAACACAGCAGAAAATAAGAAAGAAACGGTGTACAAAGAGCAAAACTGCTGCACAAAAGAGCAAAAAATAAGAAAAAAAAGCTCTACAAAAATCCAAAAAAAGGAAAAAAACGTTGTACAAAAGAGCATATATATATATATATATATATATATATATATATATATATATATATATATATATATATATATATATGAAAATTTCTCTGGTTTAACCAGTAGAGAAGACAATATTTATGAATAAAAAGATGACAATAGGAAAACTCGTAATTGCTGACGCGTTTATATTCATTTCGTATTTTGCTTTGATAAAGTCCACATTAGACGAAACGCGTCAGCAATTACTAGTTTTCCTATTGTCATTTTTATTCATATATATATATATATATATATATATATATATATATGGTGGACTCGCCCGTCGTATTCGACGTATGAGGGTCAAGCAGCTCAGTTCCTGGGAACCAACAATAGACAACCCAGACACCAGCTCATATCATTGATTATAATAGCGACGGCTTTGTGCAGAACCATCCACACAGAGATCTGATTCACTAGGTGCCACAAAAGTCCCCAAACGACCCTCCTCAGGCTTTTGAATTCAGGTTTTTCCTTCTCCTAGACCAGTTGATATCTAAAGAACCCAGCCTGTCCTGCTATTTACACTACTGGAGGGAGAAGAAGAGGTATTGGATTCGACCGGAATTCATCAATCCAATTCCTCAATCCGACCCGCTATCCACTACTCCATCATATATATATATATATATATATATATATATATATATATATATATATATATATATATATATATATTAAGCTGTCCTATATTTATGGGATAAAGTGCTCAATATCAGAGATAGAGTGTGTGTAAATATAAAAGTGGACATTGAAATCAACTCTTACAGGCGAGAGGCTGTTTCATGCTAGACTTAATCGTCAGGCCACGAATGCTGTTTATTTTCTCGGCTATTTATATATATACGGGTCAGAGGTGCATTGTGCGTAGTTTATTTTGGCGGTTATTTTGCAGGAAGTAATTTATTTGTTTATTTATTTGGGTTAGATTATTTTTTTTGTTTTTATTTATTTTTATTCTTCATTTTTATTTCTTATCTTATATATTTATTTATTTATTTTCATTTTAATCAGTGTTTTATTAACGTAGTAAAAAATTCTTTGTATCGCTTATTTAATATTTTTGTTTAGGTTTGGGAAGATAATGAAAACTATTTATTCAATTTTGGGGTTGATTGCTGTAGTTAATTCTAACTATTATTTTGTTGGGATCAGTTTTTAATTTGTTTATTACTTCATTTATTTCTTTGGATTGATTATATTTACATGTTTTTTTTTTCTAACGATTAATTTATCGGGATCGTTTTGTTAGTTTGTTTATTTATTTATTTGTTTGGATTAATTTAGATTAATTTATTTTTCTTCTTTTTTATTATTTATTTATTATACTGTATCTTTTGATTTACTCTTTGCGGTTTTCGATTTTTAAGTAACGTAGAATTTTTTATCCTTATATAACAATTATAGCTATGTTTTTCGTCCGATTTTTGGTTTAATTTTTATAGAATAACTAATATTTTGGTCATAATGGTTTGTTAAATATTTATTTGGGTTCATTGATTTTTATTTTTATTTTTTATTTATTTATTTATTCTATTTCGTCTATTTTAACGGGTGTGATTTCGTAATTTTGGGGGGTTAATTTATTTTACTTATTTTACTGTCATTTTGTTTATTTATTTTTTTTAATTTATTTAATATTTTTTTTCAGTTTTCGATTTTTAAGTAACGTAATAAAAATCTGTTTTCATGCCTGCATTTCGAAATGAGCTTAGATCGTTTATTTAATAATTTATTTTGGTCTGGGAAAGTAGTGATAGCTATTTTTTCCTCCAAGCAAAATTTGCAAGTTTTGGACCGGTTGTTGTAGGCTGATGATCTTTTCCTTATTTTCCAAGATATTTTTAGTCTGATGTGCTTTTTGTTATTAATTTCCCAGATATATTTGGAAAGCATTGTGCTGTTCGCGTATTTACTATTTGTGAAAGATGTTTTGTGTGCATAATTTCTTTTTTTTTCTATGCACATAAAACAACTTTATATAAATATATATATATATATATATAAGAGGTAGTATGTATTAATATTGGTGTTTTTTATATATGTTTGTATATATATATATATATATATATATATATATATATATATATATATATATATATATATATATATATATATATATATATATATATATTTGTATATATATCGTTTGCATACAGAGATCTTTAAATTTAAAAAAATATATATGAATATTTTAATGTGTTTTAGGGATTATCTTAATGTATTTAATTCAGATTCTTTGTCATTTTGGTTGTTTCCATCACCGATATATAAAATATACATCGTTATCCCATATATATATATATATATATATATATATATATATATATATATATATATAATATGCGTATATTATGTGTATGTGTGTCTGTGTGTAAAGGAAGAAATATATAATAAGCTTAGCTTAGTACGATCCAAAGCCAAATTTATTGAAAAGAGGAGAGCAAATGTGATTGTCTCAACGGAGCTTGATCTTTATAACCACGATACAAATATTTCTCTGTCTTGTAGATGACTGTTTTCCGTCCCCAAACGAGGTCCAATATATTAGGTTATCACTTCCATGAATTTACACGAATCGCATCATATGTATTCTGGGATTTCGTTATTTCATAGGATCGTTTCGACATCTGCTCATTCTTTTCACCAGGTTTCCGGTCACACTTCTTGCCGAATTCCTTCCTGGTCCTTCTCATTCAGACAAGCTTATTGACAAATGGCCCAAATGATTCCTTCTGAACGCAAAGAGAGTGAGTTCTGTTTTCCTAAGCACGATTACCTTCGGCTTTCGGGAGAACTACACATATGACAATAAATTTGTGTTGAAACATTCACAAACGCTATAAACAGGAATATAATATATTTCTTTATTATAGATTAAACCCTTCAAAATAATGCAGAAAAAAATCGTTTTCTTGTAAAAATCATGTTGTATGTGACTATTTATATTGTTCGGACTATCATCCTCATCTTTGTTGCTATATTTATTTTATTTCAGCCGTTGTACGCTCCGGCCTTCTTTAGGTGGTTTAGTGAACTAAACCCTTTATTTCACACGTTGTGGTAGACTGTTCTAGTTCCACGTGTCATGTCTAATGGTATGTCAGTTATCAGTTATATCCTGTTAATTCCCGCGTACTCACACTATTTGGTTCCTGTCATTGGATCTAACTAACGATTATATCCTTTGTGCCATGTGTCCTTGAAGAGATATCTGATAACTGACATCCATTAGACGTTGTGAAAAATATGGCAACAATGATAACGATGATAGTCCGAATAATGTAAATAGTGTACATAATACCACATTTTTTTAAAAAATATGGACAGATAATGTTGAATGTGGGTTTGATCTTTTCGTATATAACACCGGTTTACAACGTGAAAACTTCAAAACTTCAAAAATAACCAATCATGGGACACATGAAAAAATAATTATACCAAAAACGGTTGGGCTTATGGATACATCACGTTCTGGCACCGGTTCCTGTACAATCACCAAATTTAAAAAATGTCGATTGTGGCCAATACCTTGGTGGGTGTCTGCTTGTATGTGGGGTTGATGCAATGAAGATTCATCTGGCTTACAAATATCTGTTTTCCGTCCCGTGGATGTTGGAATGGGGCTAAAAAAAAATAAAAATAAAAAAGCAACGGCCAACCAACCAACCAATCAAAATTGTTAAATGAGAAAACGTATGAATTCGCCTCTTCTCCCACCATCTTGTATCGCTAAAATCATTATCTAAAACGAATGCGTAGAACATATTTAGATTTCAGCATTAAATAACTGATAGATGTTGGAATGCCGCTAAACAAAAACATAGAACCAACCAGCCAATCAAAATTGTTGATTGGATCTCGATTTCAAGGTAGGGTATTAATCCTATATGCATATTTCATCAAAATTGTCATATTTGCCAGATTAATTATTGGGTTAGTGCATAATTATCAAGCGTTATTGTAGGCGAGTTAGTTAAAAAATTGCCGCTTTGTTTACTTTTTTTAATAAAAAATATTCTCTTATTCCAGGTTATAAAAATGCGTGTCGGAAATCATACTCATTAAAAAAAATTATTGTTGAATTGTTATATTTCTTTTTTCATAATAAATATTGTTTAAAAACGCCTGATAATTATGCACCAACCCTATATTATTCTCCTAACAAACTAATTATTATTTTCCTTTTCACTCGGGTTTTCACACCTTTAATTGACCTGTGAAAAATATCCCGTGAATATCCGAACAAAACTGATAACTTCTGCTATGTGTGTGGCGAAGTGTCATTCGCATCTCAAAAGCGATATATAATACCTGTCAAGAAAAAAGAAATTAACAATTCTATTTTAAATGCAAAATTGGAGACGAAGAGAGGAAGTGAGCACCAGACACATGCTGTACTACCTGTGCGACAAATCTCCGTCAATGGCTAACCAGGAAGAAAGAATCTATACCTTCTGCAGTGACCATGATTTGGAGAGAGACAACTGGTCATGTCCTTGATTGCCACTACTGCACGCTGCCTTTAATTGCCAAGGGATTGCCAAAGAAAAAAACAATGGACAGCGCAATGACAAACATGCCATAAACATTGCCTCCTATTCTCCATAATGAAGTCATACCAGTCCCAGAAGTACCGTAATTGTTTGCAATTGAGTCAGATGGAGGGGAAGAAAATGAAACTTCAGAGCCTGAACCATCAAATTTATATGATCAAGCTCATTATATGATCAAGCTCATTATATGATCAAGCTCATTATCCAACGTCCGTCTCTGAACTACAGCTCATAATTCAAAGTGAAATAAAAGAATTAGTCAGAGATTAAGAACTTCCTAAGAGTAAATTAGAACTGTTAACTTCTAAGTTACACTCAGTAGAATCTGTTAGTTGGTGATGTATGGATTGCCGATTTTTGAGATCATCACAAGCATCTAGTCTCATTCTTCCTCAGGGAAGGGGATTTGGTGTACTGAAATAATATCAGTGTCTTATCTACAATCACTTAACATCTGTTACAATCCAGAAGCCGTTCATTGACTCCTCGAAGACAAGTCTCAAAGCTGTCTAGTTATACATTGGTAAAGTTTTACCTACAATCCGAATTCGTCATTCAGTTCACATGAAATAAGCTTATGACAACGTGAAACAACTACTGAGATGCATTATCTATGATCAACATAACTGGCAACTGATCTGAAGGCTGTTGATCTCTTGCTAGACCGGGTCAACAACGGCCTCGACTTATATTGGCTCACTATAAGGATACTAACGAAGGGTAGAACTCACAATACCTATTCTTTTAGAGAAAAAGTGGAGAGACATGACAAACCCAGAAATCCTAAGAACCCCCGCCAAGAGATCAGACAGGAGGGGGTTGTCTATTTCTTCTCTCCTCAATTAACCCATCCCGACAATCGAAACAGTCAAGGGACGGATCATGAATTATTTTCCGAAGACATCAATGCACAATTCCAGTGCAGAAGGTATTTATTTTCAGAAGAATTCGACAGTAGATTTTCAGAGGATTTTGTTTGGTAGATTAGATTTATTTTTAGTCGGGTATATATATATTTTCGGAGGTCAGTTGGTTAAAAAATATTTTCAGAAGACATTTGGCTAGACAGCGTTTTTATCATATATCCCTCTTCGTTGCCCTATTAAATAAACGTTGTGCATACTGAATATAAATTTGTCCGTTGCTTTCTTATTGCTGCAATAACACAAGCACTTGCTAGAATTTAGTTACTGTTACTGTTTAGGAAACCCTGCGGGTCATTGCTCAATATATATATATATATATATATATATATATATATATATATATATATATATATATATATATATATATAATAAGACAATAATATATCTGATCCGGAGCCGTTCTAATGTTTTTTATGTTTGCTTTAATTTCGGGTGAAAATAAAGACAAAAATTGTTCAACATTTGGATATTTTTTTAATTAAGCTGGTCCTTCGTTTATGTTTTTGTCTCACATGGGTCATCATCAGAGTGGCTATACGGACATTTTAACAAAGATATTCACTTTCGAAGATAATATTTTGTTATGTTGACATAGAAGATTGCTATGCGACAATAACGGACCAACTTAATAAAAAATATCCAAATGTTGGCCAATTTTTGTTTTTAATTTCAACCGAAACATACATACGATCATTAGAACGGCTCTTGATCAGACATAATAGACATTCACGATCAGTTGCCCAAATACTATATATATATATATATATATATATATATATATATATATATATATATATATATATATATATATATATATATATATATATATATATATATATATATATATATATATATATATATATATATATATATATATATATATATATATATATATATAAATATTGATAACTAGACTCGTTTCAAAAAACCCTCGAATTTTTGATTTGCTAATCAAATCAATCTCGAGGAAAAAAAGGTTTTAAAAAAAGAAAGAGCTACAAACATGAACTTCTGCCGACAAAATATCGCACAGAGGCAGGTCTGAAGCCCAAAAGAAAAAACCCCGATACGAGTAACAACTAACTAACAAAAAAGAGCTCAATACAACCGTAGAGCAGACCTAGATACACCTAGTGAGCCAGACAAACCTACCTAGGTTTCACCTAAACGGATCGTCAGGAAACTTTCCTGACGATCCGTTTAGGTGAAACCTAGGTAGGTTTGTCTAACTCACTAAATATATATATATATATATATATATATATATATATATATATATATATATATATATATGACAGGACAATATCTTGTTTGTCATGAATTCCAGTGACCAGAAAAAAAATATTAACGAGAATTCATAATTATTTTAATTTTTATTTAAGTATATCTGTCCGAAAGAGGAATGTTGAACTTGAATCTCTTTTCCCACTTTTCAAGTGTTTAGCCACTGGGCTACACACACATCCGCATTAATATACCATGCAAAATATATAAACTTAGTCACGAAGTTTAATAAGAAAATTATTTCTTCAGATATTTTACTTTCTCTAAGAATAATAATGAAAATTAAATTTCAAAATATAAAAGTGACTGTTATCTTTTTCTGCATTTAATTCGATATTTATCATTCAATAGTGTCTATGTGATAAATTCCCAAGTGAAGAAGGCAGGTTAAACATAAAAATAATATTAGAAACAACCCGAGAGACACGAGTTGATAAATTAACTTGTCCTTCACCAAAAGCGAAAATACTTTTCGGGGAAAATGTCAGCATCGATATTGAAGTGTATATCATCATAATTAAAATATTTCTTCTTTTGCAGAAAATGGCCGTTCTTTCTCGGAAATTCACTACAACACCTTGATTGCCACAGTTATGTTTTTCCTTTTTTTTTTTTTTTGATAGATGAAAGGAAAGAAATAAAGAATGAATAAAAATGAATGAAAAAAGAATGGGATCAGATTACTGACAACACCTATTTTTGTTAATCATTTCAGCCCAATGCAAGGCAGTAAATACACTATGATGCTACAGAGTGTGAAAGAATAAGAAGGAGAAAACATTATTAAGGAGTGTGAACAATCGAAAACAGATCAAAACAAGAGCAGATAACGATCGACATTGAAATTAAAGGTTTGAAAATCAAAGTTGGCTGGAAATCATGAAAGGCGGAAGAGATTCTACAAGCGAGAAGTGCGAGAAAAAGAAACTGTTACTATAGTACTTATGGTTACATGTAGCTAATTTAATTGTGAACTGATGAGACTTTGCCGCCAATCTAGTACGGCGTTTAAATTCATAAAATGTAGGAATCATAGCGAGGAATGCTACATATTCCTGCTTCAAGACAGAGAATGTGGCACAAGGCCAAAATGCGGAAAGTGACAGTCATCTTCTGTCTTAACTTTAAACTTAGTAGCCACAACCACTGACCCAAACATACCACTGTATTCCTAACGCCAAAACCACACATTCTTACTTACCTTTCTTACTACATCCACCATAATACCTCATTGTCTCGAAGAGTTCATCCGATCAATACCATGAAAGTATTTATAAAAAAGATACAGGTAAGCTACATTACGGCGATGGGAAATTAATTGATTGCAGATTCTTATATCCTACCTAAATACATAACAGGAACACCGGACCATATGTGGCAGCCTGGTATCTCGTCTACAGACACTCTCTGACAGACGCGCCGTCGCCTCTCCCTGTCTTTTCTACAAATACTTTCATGGTAATTACTCCGATGAGCTGCTTTCACTGGTTCCCAGACTCCATGAATTCAAGCGCCCTACGAGGCTGGCATCCCGCTCACACCCTTTCACTGTAGAAACTTTTAAATGTAGCCGTCTCTTCTACTCCAATAGCTTCATACCTCACACCTCTCGCCTGTGGAACACCCTTCCCAATTACTGTTTCCCTGAGAGCTATAATCTCCAACTATTCAAATGTAATGTCAATCGACATCTCCAGTTACCTTGATCTAACCACTATCCTTCTCCTCATCCTTTCTTCTATCACTCCTATCTGCTCTTGCTCCTAATCTTCTGCAACCCCCTGCATCCTAGTGGCTTCACGCCTTGCTCGGGCCGTAATGCTTATATATATATATATATATATATATATATATATATATATATATATTCAAAGCATCGACGAATGGTAGATTTATAAATATGTAAGATAGATTCAGCAGAGGAAAAATAGTCTCGCACGAAACAGTGAACCAACTTTTTTAGCAGCACACCTAGTAATGATTAAATATAATATTTTCACTTCATGTCAGCCGAAATTCATAGACCAAGAAGCTACAACGAGTCACCCTCATAGAGGTTAGTATCAGCTATGCTGATGGAAAGCAGGAATGGGTATTTTAGGTGAAGGGTTAGAGTCGTTAAATATAACAAACCATTCCTTCAATATCTCTAAGCTTAGGTATTATGTACATTATTCGGATTATGGTCCTCATCTTTGTCGCCATATTTATTACAACTTTTCGGCCTTTGTACGCTCCGGCCTTCTTCAGGTGGTTGGAATGTCGAACTGAACCCTTTATTTCACGTGCCATGTTTAATGGATGTCAGTTATCAGTTATCTCCTGTTAATTTTCACTCTGAAAGTTCTCCACTGCCTTAAACGGGTATTGAACCCACACTCTTTGGGTCCTGTCACTGGATCTAACCAATGCCTTTATCCACTGTGCCACGTGTCCTTGAGCACATTTCTTTTTACAGCAGGCGGCAGTTTGTACTTATCGAACTGATAATTAATTAATTGCGTGTCTGTTCATGGAGTTGTGATTAATAACCCCTTGCAGATATGTACTACTTCGTTAAGTGTAATACACTTGCGGGATCTCTTGCACAAAGTCAATGCATATTCACGATCTTGATTTCAGTGGCCCATTATGGCTGTTGGGTTACCTCATTTAGAGTTGCGTTTCACCTTGACTGGTTGTTCTAGCGATCCCAGTTTGTCCTATTGTTTACAGAGATCTGAATTCAGAGTTTTCCTTCTCTTAGTCTGGTTGCTTTACCAATTAAATAAAGTCCCGGCTGTCCTATTTTTTATGGTGTTTGAATTTATAGAGGTTCTTCTCCTAGATTGGTTGCGCTAGCAAAGCTAAAAGAGCCCAGCCTATCCTCTTATTTACGGGTTTGAATTCAGAGAGTTTTCATTCTTCTTGACTTGTTGCGATGCCAAATCTAAAGAGTACCCAAAATTTGTCCTTCGCCTAGAACGATTGCTCTATAAAAAAACAAAAAAACAAAACAAAAACAAAAAAAAACAATCTGTCTCAATATTTATGGAGTTTGAAAGATGTCCTACTGTTAGACAGATTGCTTTATCAAGTCTAGAGAGTCAAGTTTACCCTATTATTTATAGGCTTGTAATTTAGAATTCCCCTTCTGCTTGAATAGTTTTCACTCATTCAAACATTTTCCGGTCTGACATGATTTTTGGGCCAATATTTTGTGGAAAATGGTTACATTACATTTCTGATGGCATTAACGAAAGACAACAAAATGTATTAGGTTGGTGAAAAAATAATGTCGTTTTTTGACGTTCAACTTAACTTCAAAAAATGACATTATTTTTGCACCAACCTAATATATCCTTCTTCGGAACGTGGGTGGTTATGACTCTTATCACTAGAAGAGCTTAGTAATATTTGTTTTTCCCACTTCCTCCCAATCTCTGTTATGCCACCCATTTACACAAATTCATTAGGTAGGCTGGTTACCCTGTCGATATTGCCTTCAATATGACCTCTGCATGTCAAATTTTCCAAGACCTCTTTCCTCGTTATTTCTCATAGGTTTTTCAACTGTCACTTTATGATTTTAACTAAAATAGCATCTGTGTTCCCAGTTTCCTTAAAACTTCCTCGTTACTCACATACTCGGCCCATGACATTCTCAGCATCCTTCTGTATAACCACATTTATGTTGTCTCAAGTCTCTTCTTTCGCTATGTTGCATATTCCGTCCAGTGTTAAAATATTTTCCATATATATATATATTTGTAAACTTATTGGATTCTGATGTCTCCGATTCAGAGTTGGGCTTTTAAAATAAAATAATTAAATAAAAATAAAAAAAAATAAAAAAACAACACCCCAAAACAAATTCGCATGTATTCACATATAGCAGTAGCAGTACTTTGCTTTGTTCCGGTTTAAATAAAATAACTTCCTGGACTTAAAGACTCCAAGAGTGTCATTGTCAGAAAAGAATCCACTCGGGAGTAGCAGTTCGGGGAGAGAAACACTCTCTGAGTGGAACACGAAAGGAATGGGGATGGTTTGCAATCGTCCACAGGGCATGCCGGGTGCTAGATGTGAGGGCATAAGCTCTCGGAAGCAAGGAATGCAACTCATCCGGACACCTGCCATAGTAATAGCAATATAATGAGGAATTGTTAGAAAGGTTTAGTCTGTGGAATAAGGGCTGCAGTTTGCAGAATAATCGAAGAGAGCGAGCATCCTCTCGGGAGTTTGTTTCTGGAAAAGAGGCTGTCTGATTGGAACTTACTCCTTATCAAAGGAACACGAAAGGAATGATGATGATCTGTCACTATGAACATGATGCGATGGGTCCTAGCTGGGGAGGTCTGAATAAGGAGTTATTTTTCATTTCTGTTCATTTTAAGATTTGACATTATAAACTTTCGAATAAAAAAATCTAAAAGAAATTTCACTTTTTGGTAAAGATGCGAAATTAGAATCTCCTACACACGTATGCAGTATACTTGCAAACAATCAAAATTACAACTAAATATATACACAACGCATTTACGATATAAACAATCATCTTTCGTAAAGTCCGTGTTTGTTCACATGTAAATGTGTTGAGTGCACTTACATCATCTAGTTCATATTATTATCACATTCACACACGCATATATATACATATATATATATGTATATATACATACATATATATATATATATATATATATATATATATATATATATATACACACACACATATATATATATATATATATATATATATATATATATATATATATATATATAAAAGCAATTTGAGCAGATGCAAATTTAAAACGTGATACGCATGCTATTAGTAGGATTCAAATGTTCATTCTTCGCCATCAGAAATTGCGAAAGATTTACTTGACTTTGCTCAAGTATCTTGTGAATTTTGCCTATTTGCAAACTAAAGTTGTTCCCTACGGCAAAGGGGAATATACACGGAATGAAATGACTGGGTTGTTTTTATTTGTTTTATCACAACACACTAGGAGGGGGAGGAGGATAAATCTTATACGATTTTTAATATCAGGTTTAATTTATACTGTTTTTATTACTATTTTAATTTGTGCTTATTATATTACCTTGGATTTCTCTTGTATTACACATTTCCTTCCGGGTCCCAACCATGGTTTTTGATTCGATGCCAGATTACAACAGCCTGACCTAGAACTTTCCTGTGTAGAGAATTAAAATCATAAAATAGACGAATGCAATTGAAAGCAGAATTGCCAAAATTTGTTGGAAAAACATAGCGCGCAAAGCCTGTGTTACCACCACTTCATCCAAAACCTCTGCAAACCAGCATCTTATTAGTGCAACACTCACAACGAGAGCCATGATCAGCTTCAACAGATAAGACTTAACATTACTATTATCATTATCAAATATGTATCACTTCTTAAAGAGAGCCCAAATCACGAAATTATGAATAACTGTTTTTAAATGCTATCTAAACGACATTTTAATAATTGAATAGTTTGGTGGGTAGACGATCTTCTCGTTTAATAGTAGTAGTAGTAATAGTAATAGTAATATTAGTAGTAATAGTAGTAGTAATAGTAGTAGTAGGTCAGAAATGGTTTCATGACATTTTCCACTGATCATTTTTATAAAAAAACAACAACAAAAAACACAAAAAACCTAAAATAACACACGCATTTTACAACAAAAAAATCTCGTCGTCATGCGTGATTTGTGTCTGTGAGTAAAATTATTTGTATTTCTTTAAGGCCTGATCTACTAGGGATCGCTTCTGATGTGATGTCCTCCCTCTAAAGAGTCTATGTTAGACTCTTCCGCCTACTATAAGTTTAGTGGGAGAGAAGGTTCGAGGGAACAGTGAACAGTGAACGGAAAGGTGCCATACCCCGTTCCGCTGTCAAACTCTCTACCTCAGCAGAGAGGAACCCGGTCGAGGCTTTGCCGAAGGGCAAAGTTTCTTCCGGGGAGGTAGACAGGCCCGGAACCCGTTTATACGGTTTCGAAGGGAATATTTTGGGCCGAGCCTACAGGCTGTGAGAACACACGATAAACTCGGCCTTGTGCCACACACGACCCACGCGTTAAATTTAAATATAACAGTGAACAGTGAATAGATTGAGCGCTAGTTCATTCGATACACTTTCTCTAGACGTAATACTCTTCTGGTTTTCTTACTGTTTAATATACGATATATCTGCAAAGCTGGTTTTTGTTATTACTTAACCATTTACTTGGCTTGCAATCAATCCCTGGGTTCCAACTACAATTGGAATTATTGATGTCGTCATGTACCACATTTCTGAGATTTCCACTGAAAGATCTTTGTCTTTTGATATTGTTTGAAGATCTTCAAAGATACATTATAATCTGCTGTTGCTTCTATATCAATAATAAAGTACATTCTGTTTTGGTCTTCTTTGATCACAATGTCGGGGCGATTATATTTTATCTTCCTGTCAGTGTGTATTGTGAAGTCCTATAAAATTGTTATAGGTCCATTATTATTATTATTATTATTATAGCAAATCTGGTCATTCTAATTACTATTGCTTCAAAATGAAGCATTTTCACTGCTATTATTTTATTACTAGTTTTTTTAACTTTTGCGTGATATGATATAATTCTAGATCGATAAACATTTCATTATTACTTTTATTACGTAGGTTGATTTTTCCTTTTTTTAGAAAATCGATATTACACTCAATGCAGAAATTGGGCTTTGATTTGATAATTACTCAAACCAGAAATTCGATTCATAGCATTCGTCAGTCTTTGGGCATTTAGATGTTCGTATCATTTAAAAAGATTTACAGAAATATATAATTTCCAAAAGTTTTTGCTTCCGACCTGACTTCAAATTTTACTATTTCACGGATAAATCTAAAGAAAAGTCAATGGCTTCTGTATTAGATACATTGAATGGAAAATATATTCAAACTAGAATTCTGACTATGATTCAACACAAACAAAATATAAACTTTTTTAGCGTATTCGACAATTAAAAACCGTGTAAAAATTATAAAAGATTGCAAAAAGGCTACTCAATGAATAAGACTTGTTAGTGCATATAACACCATAATACGCTGGGCACAATTATAAGATGAAACGATTTAAATTTACATTCTTTATCAAAAAGCTCGCTATAAATACAGCGCTATGTAAGATATTACATCATAGTAAAGGCAAACCGTTGTTATATAGGATTAAAGTGCCTCGGCCAACACTTCTGTTAGAACATATATCGCCAGATAACAAACGCAGGCGATCCCATTAATCACCTAATTAGACCACGTGACCATAGAGGAAACGCATATATAGGAGGTAGCGTGTGTCTAATTGAGCGTTATTTCTACGTTATCCTCTATTACTATACGAACCGCTATTCTCTACTCTGTTTAATATACTATTTCGCTATTCAGATCACTATACGGGTTGCTAGTGTGTGTGCTATTCGAAGGCGTCTGACACCAGTATTGTTCAACGGCGTTACTATAGTTGTATCTACAAAGTCTCTACTACAACGAGCATTTACGAAAGAGTCAACGAGTATTCGCTGACATTACAAAAGGTAACGAGTGTTCGATAACATAACAAAAATGTTCAACATGTTTTCCCTTTGAAGTTAATGAAGGTCGTATTAGTGGGTACAATGTAATAATCTACTTGAGCCTTTCATTTTGTCCACACCAAAATTTGTGAAGCTTTAGTAGATCATGAATTTTGTAAGTCTGTGCTTTCATTGATCACCGGTCTGAATTACAACGCTACGATTTTTAACCTGAACATTATCATTTAAACTCGTTTCCTCAAAAAACTGTAAGGATTTTGAAAAAAAGAAGATATTCTATGCCTTTTTTATCATGTAAAAACCCAACTTCCAAATTAAGTGAAATACCGCGGTTTCAAAATCGATCTGCCTTACTGTGGAATAACAACATCTTGATTATGTCATCATCTAAACGCGTTTCCTCAAAGAACTGTAAGGATTTGGAAAAAAGATGTTCTATGCCTCTTTATCATGTAAAATCCCAACTTCCAAATTAAGTGCAATACGGCGGTTTCAAAATAAACTTGCCCTACTGTGGAAGGTCAACATTTTGATTATGTCCTCATTTAAACTCGTATCCTTAAAGAACTGTAAAGATTTTAAAAAAATGATGTCCTATGCATTTTTTTTAACATATAAAAACCCAACTTCCAAATTAAGTGCAATACTAAGGTTTCAAAATCGACCTGCCCCTACTGTGGAATGTCAGCATCTGATTATATCATTATTTTATCCTCGGGTCAAATGCAATATATATTTTAGATTTTGCCGCTGCTAAAATTCCTCAAAAGATGCAGTTTCCGTTATTTGATACAGATATTTGTGTATGATTTTGTAGCGCCAGTCCACCAGTTTCGAAAATATATGGCCCTTTAGTATCAAGAGGGTCCTTAAAGGAAACATTTCTTTTCCGAACATTCTTGCGCAGGATCTAATGACCTTAACTCTGTCTCTCTCGTCAAGCTTTTCTGGATGTATGAAAAGCTTTGTCACTGTTACTGTTATAAATTATAAATTATCATATATATATATATATATATATATATATATATATATATATATATATATATATATAACAGAGGATGTTTGTGTGTCAGTATGTCTGTGTGATACCATTTCACTCGAGATCCATTCAACCGATTTGGACGAAACTTGGCATGTACAATTTAAGAGATAGGTCCTTAGCGTAAAAAATCAATAATTTTAAAAAATCAATAATCGATAAAGGAGATCAAATATCGATAAATTCAACTTTTTTCCGATTTCGTTCAAATTCCCTATGTAGGCTATTTCCATCATGACGATCCCAACGATAACTTATTTTTTATTTCTAAGCCACTACGTTTAGCGAAAAACCGCGAAAAAAGAGAAATTGATTTCAACACAAATCAATTTCAACTGTGGAATTTCAACTTTTCAAATTCAACTGTAAAATTACAATTTTTTCAACTTTGCAAATTTTGAACTAAAAGCTCCGTCATTTTTCAAGCAATTTAATACGAAACTCACTCAATTTTCATCAACAATAAGTCGATTGTTTAACAGTAATTTAACTTAATTGAGCCCGTCCATATAGTGAAAACACGCGTAGAGAAAAATGGCGATTTTTACTGGTTCCTTTCTTATTTTTCGTTGATTTTTCAACCAATTTTCAACAAAGTTAACAATTGATTTATAAATGTATCCTCTTTTACATCCCTGATGGCATACTGACAAATTGGATTTCAAAAACTCTAATTGTATTCTGAAGTGGGTCTTCGTGTTGCCTGTTTTACCCCTCCATGTCGTCAGTTAAATTCGATTGAATAAATACTGACAATTTCTGTTATATCATTAATTTAAAATGTTTCTTTTTTAAATGAAAGTACTTTAAAGTAATTGAAGAAGATAGAGTCTGTTAAATCTAAACATGATTCTGTTTTTGTTCGATGCTAATTAAACGCTTTTTTCTGATCGACAGCTGGATATGGCTGCTGGTTTACAATAATAAAAGTGTGTTCCATGTCCGAAAGCTTTTTCTGTATGCCTTTCCCGTCTTTATTAGTTAAGGGATATCCCGGACAATAACATTTGGGCGGGGTTTTTTTATACTACTACTACTACTATTAAACGAGAATATCGTTCATCGTATCATACCCACCAAACTATTAAATTATTAAAATGTCGTTTAGATAGCATTTTAAACAATTATTCACAGTTTTGTGATTTGGGCTCTCTTTAAGAAGTGATACATATTTGATAACAATGATAATAGTGATGTTAAGTCTTATCTGTTGAAGCTGATCATGACTCCCGTTGTAAGTGTTTCACTAATAAGATTCTGGTTTGCAGAGGATTTAGATGAAGTAGTGGTAACACAGGCTTTGCACGCTATGTGTTTCTGACAAATTTTGGCAATTCTGATTTCTGTTGCATTCATCTCTTTTGGGATTTTAATTCTCTACACAGGAAAGTTCTAGGTCAGGTTGTTGTAACCTGACATCTAATCAAAAATCAGTTGTGTAGTGGTCGTTATGCTTGATGGCGCAGTTCGAAAAAGAGGGGCATGTTTATGAGGGCTGAAACACTTGTGTTATTAAAATAGTCTCTGGAAAGCAGAATGCGTAGAAATATATATTGTGTTTTATTTTGAACCAGGAAGAAGGGACATTGAATTTAAAATGCAAATCGAAAACTTTATAATGAATAGAGAGGCTGTTATTTTTGCTGCTTTTCTCTCCATACGCCTCTTGGACAAAATACATTTTACGGACCTTTCTCCGGCTCTCGATCATTCTGTCATTTCCGGACTACATCTGGACTCTGGGAGATGTCTTCAGGTATACCTTGAAGATTTAGATCTGTCCAAGGACTGTCCAGTTGCGAAGGGCGAGTTTGCTATGCAACAGTTACTTTGATAGACATTTTAGCACTGCTGTAATATACGAGGGTAAATTGAAATATTACCCACATTACTAACATTACGTTAGTCATACTGCTTTCTGCACATGCGCGCTTATAGCTGGCACTATTCAGGTCACGTGATCGAAGTTTCCTTGTTTCTATGACAGTGTAAACATGGCCGCTCCGCATGCAGTGTGCACCAAGGAGGAACAAAGAGCAGTGATCCGATTTCTCTTGTCAGAATGTGTGTCAAGGGCAGAAATCAATCGTAATCTTTTTACATAATACGGCGACAGTGCAGGACTTCGTAGAAGGGAGTATGGATGGATTAAGAAGTTTAAAAATGGCCGCCCCGGGGAGGGGGCATGAATAAGGAGCAGGATGATCATCGACCTCTATCACTGACATGTTAATGGCGATGACGTGCCATGTTCTCTGCAGGGTAAAATCACTGCTCTTTCTTCCTCCTGGCTGCACACTGCTAGGGGAGCGGTTATGTTTACACTGTAACAGCAGCAAAAGAAAAAAAAACTGGTGCGACCAAGCTCAAACTTCGATCACAATACCATAGTAGTAGCGTCTATTAGTAAACCCGAGCAAAAGGCAGTGTGACAAACGTGTAGTTATGTCAGAGGCGGATACAGTGGTGCTTAGAGGGTGCAAGCTCCCACTAACATTTCTGAGAAAATATTTTCGTTCTTCATCTTTTCGCATTTAGCGGTGTGTCTGCCTGTTCTTTTGAGCGAGGAAAATCATCCTTGAAGTTGCTAAAAAATTGAAAGATACGATCAATGAATGCAGACAGATTTAAAGTGCTTGTTCTTTGGTATAGTCACAAAGACACTGAATTAGACTAGGATAAAATCGTGAACTTTTATGCAAATAAGAATTCGTGAAAATTGACTTTAGTAAATTCTCTTTCATAAACGCTTTATAATCACACTTTAAATGTAAGAGGTTTGCATTTACAATTTTACATATCAAATAATTAAAACAAAACTCTCTCTCTCTCTCTCACACACACACACACCACACACACATATATATATATATATATATATATATATATATATATATATATATATATATAATTAAAATGGTAATCTGTATGGAATTTCCAAGAGGATAAATATTCAAGGAGAGCAGTATGTCTGAGACAGAGCCAAATAATTTAAAATTTGACCTGTATTTGTTATGAAGGTCTGAAAGATAGAAAGGCTATTTTTATGCTTTTCATGAAATAAAGATTATTACCTATGTTATTTTAAGTGTTTGGTATTCATTTATATATTCATATATATATATATATATATATATATATATATATATATATATATATATATATATATAACTCTCCCATCGAATTTGACGTATGAGGTTAAAGCAGATCAGTTCCCAAGAAACCGACAGCCCGACAACAGCACATGAGATTTGATTATAGTGGTGAAGGTTTCGTGCAGGACCATCCAAACTGTTTGAAGGGCCGAATACAGAGACCTGGTGCACTACGTGCCACAGGGACCCCAAACGAACTTCCGGAGTTTTTGAATTCAAAGTTTTCCTTCTCCTAGACCAGTTGCCATCCAAGGCTACAGAAGCTGTAAGGAGAAGAAGAGGATTCATACCTTTCCCAAGGGTATTAGCACGTAAGTGAATGTAACTGGATTCTACTGGAATTCGAACTCGGCTCTCCGATTCCTCATATATATATATATATATATTAAGGCATGTGTTATTAAAGACCTCGGAACAATTCTGCTTGATGATCTTTTTCTCAGTTTTTTCTCTCAAGTTTATTAATGTCCAGGTTGTTAACGTAGAATCGCAGTCGATATCTTTCTGCGAGCGCTTTCGATTGACCATAGACGTCATCATGGGTGATTAATTTTTATAGATAATATTAGACGATATTATTGGGTTAGTTCATCATTGGTAAGGAGAGGATTGATGTTTTTTATTGGAGTATTAGTTATATTAGTTTACACACACACACACATATATATATATATATATAAGAACATTTTCTCTAATTTCTGTAATTTTCTGATTCAAAATATATACATAGAATAGACTTAACTGATATGTAAGATATGATAAGAAAGCAAGGTTGCAGTGTTTTATTTGATAGTGAAAACATTATATACCTTAGTTTTATTATGAAAAAAATCAGGTGGCAAATATGTATAAAGAATGTAATAGTATACTTCTTCTCCTCTGGGTCGTTTCCCTTAAAGTTTTCGTGGCCATATCCCTCCACAGTTTCTTGTTATATGTTGATTTTAGTAAGGTTTGTCTTATATATTCTCTACTCATTTCTTTTATAATATAATATATATATATATATATATGATCACAGAATTTAAAAGTTTGAGTTGAAATTTTTACTGACGAACACACCCTCTCTAACTGAAAAATGCTGGATCCGCCTTTGTTTGGCGAATGTGTGGGTAATTTTTGATTTATCCCTGTATGTATGTTTTCGTGGTTTTGCCTGACTAGAGGATGAGAAATCGAATCATTTCAGCATGGGATCGCACGGTGTCTGCGAGTGGGTACGTGATCAAGTCCCCCGGTAAATTTTTCAGGATCAAATCATGGAGCGATCGATAGTTGAAAGATGGAATTCAAGATTCAAATATTCGATGGAGCATCTTATATTTGGCATCTGCACATATGGGCAGAAGGCAGGATCTTCCCAAAATGGAAATCTGTACGAGTTTCCGCGAAAGCGTGAGAGTATACTTAAAATCTACTTAACACATGACAACTACTGGAGTTGACATTGCCATGTCCTTACGCTGTTAAGCTTGTTCGAGAGTTGTCCGAGCCCTGCCGTAGTTTCTATCATCTACAGCTGTCGGCGTTTTCCAGATACTGGCTTAAAGCAGAATTTTACAATTCCCAGCCACCCACCATAACATTGAGCAGCGCATAGAATATTAATACCGCCGGCATTTTCGGTGGCCATCTGATACCCTGGAATAAGTCGATCAACGAGAAGTGGCAGCGACAAAACTTGGAAGGACATGTCTGTGTTCACCTTGAGCGAATTTCGTTTTTTTTTTTTCAAAGATTAAGAAAATTTTGTAAGATTTCAATTTAGATATTGTGTATCTTTCTTTCGTTCTCCGTCTCTCTCTCTCTCTCTCTCTCTCTCTCTCTAAATACATTTCTCTCCGTCTCTCTCTCTCTATCTCCCTTTCTCTCTCTCTCTCTCTCTCTCCATTTCTCACTTTCTTCTGGTATTGGTTCACGAGAATATAATTCCGTGTCTTTTACTTGCATCCATCTTGGTTTCTATCAGAATCAATATGGCTTACCAAAATTATTACCAGATTCTTGCGTTAGAAGCTAAGCACGACTCGAATCATCCTGCAAGGTCGATTATGTCTGCTGTTTCTGATTCCAAATTAATTCATAGAATAGACTTGTCTGTTATGTAAGACATGAGGAGAAAGAAAGGTCGCAGTGTTTAGTCTGACATTAAAAAAAATTACATATCTTAGTTTTATTATAAAAATCAGATGGCAAATATGTATTAAGTATCTACTAGTGTACTTTTACTGTGGGTCGTATCCCTTAAGGATTTGCTGGCCATAGTTCTACACAGCTTCTTTTTGTCTGTTGTTTTAGTAATGTTTCTCTTTCTTCTAATCAAAATGATTACTGTTCTCTCAATAATATACAAAAGTTCATTTGGTAGATTATTTGTAGCTTCCCTCTGCCTCCCTTGCCTTTAATATATCATGTGAGTATAAAATGGCAATCTTTTAATATTTTTATTAATCGGTATCACCCCAAGCAAGGCAGTACAGCCACTGTCACGCAAGGGGTTGCAGGGCGTTGAGAAATTAGGAACAGAAACATTATTAATGAAAAGAAAGGGAAAAAAAGAACCAGGACAGTTCATAGCGATTGGTATTGCATTTAAACTTTCGCAGATTAAAGTTGCCTGGAAAGCATGTGGCCGGAAGTGAGTTCCACAGTTCGAGAGGGGAGAGAAAAGAAGCACAGCACAGAAGTTATGGCTACATTTAGTTGGCTCAACTCTGAATTGGTGAAATCTCGCAGTCAGTATTGCGCTTAAATACATACAGTCTAGGTACCACAGAGAAGATCTCATAGAAACAATTACCATGAAAGTATGTATAAAAAAGGCATAGAAAGGCAACATTACGCCGATGGGCAAGTGACAGAAGCCATGCCGCCTGATCAGGACCAGTAATATTGCCGATTCCTTCTTTTTTGGGATCTTATCCAGGAGCTCTAGGTAAACAGCAAGGACACCGGACCATATTTGGCAGCGATATTCTAAGCATGGACAAATGGTAGACTTATAGATATGCAAGATAGATTCAGAAGATAAAAATTGTCTTTACAGTGAACTAACAAGCAGCTGACCTACTAATAAATTCAATATAGTCTTTCCAATTCATGTCAGCTGAGAACTTTAGCCTGAGGAGGCGCAACGAATCACTTTCCTGCAGAATAGTATCAGCCATCCTGATGGGTCACTCAGATTATTGATGGAGATAGGTGTCGTTTTGGAGGCGTTAAAATTGACAAGCCATGCTTTGCTCCAGTTAGCGACGGTCTTGAGTTTTTTGGACATCGGCTTCCATTTTGATCTTATGGGACTGACCAGCCTTACTATTGAGGCAAGAGTAAATGGGGGTGTTGTCAGCGTAGATGCTATCAGGAATGTTGTTAATGAAGATGGAGCTCCGCCTTAGAATGAAAGGATATAGATAGTTGGCCGCTCAGGACATAAATTCATGTCACGATTTCGTAAGAACGACAGGATCAGCTCAAAAATGTGCCCGAAGATACCGTAACTTTTCAGTTTGTGGAGAATACCTGGATGCCAGATCCTGTCAAAGGCTTTCGATATGTCCAATGCTACAGCCCTGGCTTAACTGTTTTTATATCGAGCGTGATAGACTCATTCTGCAATTATCATTATTACATCAGCAGTTGATGTGGAAAATCGAAAAACGTTTTCTGAGAAAACTCCCTGCGATGAGAGATGAGGAAGCAATTCAGCATTGAATAAGGCCTCTATATTCTTCTCAAAAAGATGTAGTGGAATAAAAAGTTGGTAGTTGAATGGGTCGAACGGTTATGTGCTTTGGCAGCCGAGTATGTTGGTGTGAATCATGAAGAGGATTACGGTTTCAATTCTTATTTTCGAAAAGGGATCAAAGCTTTGACCCCCAGAAGAAACCTCAGTGGTGCAATTTTCAATTGGAAGGTTGAAGGAGCGTCACGAAGACAATCCTGGAATGAGTCGCAGTCAGATTTCTGAGATATTATGAATAGGGGGTGTTCTTGTTTAATGGATGCTTGGAAGGAAATATCAATAATCTACCACGGAGTGTTCCGACTTACCTAGAGAGCAGTATTGCGAAGCTCGGCAAGAGAGAGAGAGAGAGAGAGAGAGAAATAGAGATAGAGGGATATATATATATATATATATATATATAGAGAGAGAGAGAGACAGACAGACAGACAGAGACAGAGACAGAGAGAGACAGAGAGAGAAAATAAATCCAGCAGAGAAGCCTGTTACTCGGTTTGGCTAGGGAAACGAGTAGCGACGTCCATGATTTGAATGCGGGATTTGCTTATTTTTGTCAGTTTGCTGAAATGAGCCTCAAACACTGCCTGATGAAATTTACTCCTTGTCTGAGTTGGATTATTCGGAATTTGAAAAAGTCGATCATTAAAATTAATAGACAAAAAAATGTCTATTGTTTTTAACCATTTCCCAACCAATCATTTTGGAAAAAAAAAACGTTTAATTTTCACACGAATTTTTTATTTGTCTTTAATATAGTAATTAAGAAACTAACGTATCTTGAAGTACCCGAGCGATGGCTAATACCCTCTACCAGACGCATGAGTTGGACCCGTTTTAAGCTCAGAAGAGCATAAAAAAATATATCAAGATCATCCTACAGACACGTCGGGAGCCGGTTTTTGGGAGCCTGTTTTTGAAAATTATGTGTTTATTTGTCCATGTCTGTAAAGACACTTTAGGTAAAAATTGATGATTTACATTCTCCAATGAATCCAGTTTTTAACTAAAAAAAAAAAAAATGTGAAAGAAAATTTAATTTCTCAAAATTTCATAAAATTAAATAAGTTGGCTGTGGTATATGTAATAAAATATTTTTACCAAGATTTTCTAAAGTAAAAAAAAAATCAAACGTAATTTCATTCTTTTGTGAATAAGTTGTGAAAGTTTCATTAAAAAACAACAATTATTTGATTTTTGCAAGATTTTCCAAAATTTCGAACGTGCGAAAGGTTCCAAATTTTTTTTAAAATAATAAAAAATACTTTGGTCTTTCCTCTTGATAATAACACACATTTTAACTATAAAACTTTGTTTTTTATTAAGTTTTGAGCCTTCTTTTTATCATGCAATGCTGTTTCCTTCAGCGACCAAATGGGGAAACCTAATTTAAGTCCTTTTATTCCAAATTATATTGTATTTTAAATAAAGGATTTTCAAACAGCTTATTCTATTGCTAATTTTACTCTATTTTATTATTGTTGCTTTTTAGATCAAGCATTTCCCCCTTAATGTTTTATAACTTGTTTTAATCCATCTTATTATGGTTGTTTTTTAGATGATGTATTTTAGGTATGATGAATTTATTACTACTTTGGTTCTATCTTTTTTTCTTAATACTTATATTAACTAATAGCACAATTAATTTTATGTTGTTAAATTTATTATTTTTATTTTGTTTTTCAGATGAAATATTTTATTACTTTTTTACTCAATCTTTATATTGCTCCTTTTTTGATGATGTGTTTTGGTATTATTGCTTTATTGGCTTATGGAATGTCACGTTGAAAAACCGGTTTCCTGTATGACCCCCGTAGTTAAGCAAAGTCGACCCTGGTCACTACCTCGATGGGTGAGGGCTTAAGAATACCAGGTAGTGTCAATTTGGATATATACTGTGGGAGGTTAATGAATAATTGTTCACAATTGTTAATCGGCGAGCCGAGATCGAATTCCGTTGTGTCCGTTATATTCCCTTACGTGTTAATACCCACTGGAAAACATATGGATCCATCTCTTCTTCCCCCAGATATAGGTTAATTAATAAGACTTGTATCACTAAATAATTATTATCTAAAAAAAATCGTACAATCTAAAAAATATCTTTTGGCTTTAAGTAACTTGCAAAGGGTTGATAATCCGTCGAAAAGGAATAAATCAGTAATTATTGTTTTTTTTTTATGTTTTACTCTTTTTTATTATTGTTACAGTTTAGATATAATGACGTATCTAATTAGTCTTTTATTGCTGGTTTTCTTCCATCATTTTTTACTTCCTTTTTAGATGAAGCATTTTCACGGCGAGTATTTTATTACTAGTTTTACTCCATCTTATTATTGTTGCTTTTAGATGATTATTTTTGTGTTTCTAATTTATTTTCATTCTTATTTTTAGATGAAGTATTTAATTATGATTTTCGGAAAGTTATTAATTACTCTTGCAAAAGGTATGAATCCAAGACTTCTCCTCCCTCCAGCTATGGATAAATAGTAAGTCAGACTGGGTTCTATAGCTTTGGGTAGTAACCGGTATAGAAGAAAGAAAACTCTGAATTCAAAATTATCTATCTCTGGAGAAACACATGCTATACAGCTAAGGAAAGAATTGTTCGAAAAGACTCGACGATCTCGACTTCAATCGACTTCTTAACAGACTGAATTCTATAATCTTAGTTGCCAACCGGTCTAGGAGATAAAAACTATGTATTCAAAACTATGCAGATAAGGAAAGGATTGTTCGCGTTGATTCGATTATCCCGGCTACGATCGATATTATAATATATTAATAATATTATAATAATTAATGTTATTTTATGGCGTCCTTAGCTCTTATTATTTCATTTACTCTGTTTCACCCAATTTCATTATTATTGCTTTTCAGATTAAGAATCTTACTACAGTGTAACCCGGATATTGTCGGGACCGGAGAAGAAGTCTCTTATATCCGGGTTTCTCTTATATCCGGGTTTGGTCTATTTTGTTTAGGTAAGTATGGCTTTAATTTGGGACCAGAGAAAATCTCTCTTATATCCGGGTTTCTCTTATATCCGGGTCTCTTATATCCGGGTTACACTGTACTAGTTTTATTCTATGCTATTATTACTGTATTCGTCCCACCTTTGCGGATCGATATATTCTTCACTTACCAAACTAATCGGAAACAAATCGAAATAAATCGGGATCTCATTACTGTTGAGTAGAGAATAGATCCTCTTCAAGTTGTCCTATACTTGCAGCTAGCGAAGAAACTAGGCTAAAATTAATGCATAATTAAGAACCTACGAGACCACGACAGGGAATTGGTTTATTTCCGAGAATGAGGACAAACTCTCGCCCAAATCTCTTATTGTGTCGGCGAGACTTTCTTTAACTGTTTCTTTATTCAGTAGTAAAATAAGACTAGAGTAAAAATTAAACTGTCTTAATGTCAAACAGTAGCACTCAATTTTAGCGCCACTCCATTATAACGGTTGACAAGGCCAGAAAGCCAGATGTTAAAATTATGTTATATTAAGGAACATAGATAATGCTCAAATAATTATATAAGCTTCTTAATTAGTTAATTAATTAGAATAATAACCTAAACTAAAAGTCTCTTTATATCCTAATCACTCTCGGAAATTGAATGCAACGCTTAATTAGAAAGGATTCAAAGTATAGCCATGGATACAGAAATATTATTTTTATTTTCTTTCTAGTGTATACTCATTTGTTCCGCGTCCAAATCAGGGACCTAAGTCCAGAAATGGCACCATAACTTTTCCATTGATCATTTAAAACAAACAAAAACTCACACACACATTATTATTATTATTATTATTATTATTATTATTATTAAATTTGTTTTTAGTTCCTTTGATTTCTGGCGTGTACACATTTCTTTTCGAATCCCGTCCAGAGACCTAAGTTTAGAAATGACATCATGACACTTTCCACTGACAATTTTTTTTATTTACATAGATAAAACCCTTCTTAAAATGTGGGCTATACTTGTGAGAACATTTTTTTGTATTTCTTTGAGGCATGGACGTCCAGGAATCCCTTCAATTAGTCTACTGGAATCTTTTCCAACCAAACATAGGGCTCCAACTACAACAGGGATTGTTGATGTTCCCATGTGCCACATTTTTGAGATCTCGATTTCATTATTATTATTATTATTATTGTTGTTATAATAATAATAATAATAATAATTTTTGTTATTATTATTATTATTGTAGCAGCAGCACCAGCAGAAGTTATAGTAGCAGAAATAGTATTAGTTGTATTAAGCATTATTCGGTAAGTCTGTTTATATATGGAACAACTATTAATATATGGCAGTGGTTACTGGGTAATTTCTATAGACATGAAGAACAAAACTTGAAATGATTGCGACGTGGTTCTAGCGAAGAAAGCAGACAATGCCATGGACAGAGCATGTGAACAAAGATGAAATTCAAGAATTTAACGCAGAAAATCATGAAGGCAAGCGAAGCAGGTCACCTAGATAACGAGTTTGGGCGAATGGATTGCAGAACAAAAACAAAGAGAGATGGTAAAGAGTCAAAACGTACTTAGAGTAACAAAAAAATAAGAAGTTGTGAAGAGCCATGATCGACCAGGTCCTGAAGAGACATGGAGCATAAAAGATTATTATTATTATTATTATTATTATTATTATTATACAGAATTCTTCCGTAATATCCTATGTTCTGTTCTGTCCTGGGGCCGAGTCCATCCCTTGGATTTGAGGCTACCTTGCGGATGTGATTGATTTATTTAATGGATAGACTCTTTATTAATATGTGAGAAGTGCTAAGCGAAATGATCTTTTAGATTTTTCATTCCTCTCTTGACCAAACCGAGTGCTCTTATTACTACTGGTACTTCGTGCCCATTTTTTTATTTTTTTATTTCTACATCTTTATATTTAGAAAGATCTTTTTTCTTAAATTTTAAGGTCTTTCTTTCCGGGAAGACACAAATGTTGACGGGTAGATAATTAGTCTCCTTCTTACACTACACTCCCTTATCGGGTCTGTTGGCTTTAATTTATTTATTAGTTTGGAATTGCATGTCCCAGAGGGTATTATCCTCGTCATTTTCTGTTACTACTGATATCTTGTGTTTATATATTTTTTTTATTTGCACTTGATTTTATGTTGCTTTATAATAATAATAATAATAATAATAATAATAATAATAATAATAATAATAAAAGAAATATAAAAAATGTACTTACAAGTACAGCCTACGCCTTACGAAGGGCTTTAAAATATTTGCGATTTTTTTTTCAAAACTGCTCAGTGCAAAATGTCATGATGCCATTTCTGACCTTAGGTCTCTGGACGTGAGCGGAAAGAAATAAATATACACCAGACAACAAAGGAAATAAAACAACAACAATAATAACAACAATAATAATAATAATAATAATAATAATAATAATAATAATTATTATTATTATTATTATTATTATTATTATTATTATTATTTTCTTTGATTTCAAGTGCATACTCATTTTCTTACGGGTTCCTAAGGTCAGAAACTGCACAATGACATTTTCCACAGTGCATTTTTTGAGGAAAAAAACACCTAGTATCACATATATTTTACATAGATAAAGTCCTTCGTAAGGTGTGGGCTGTATTTGTGAGTACAATGTTTTGGTATTTGTTTAACGCATCGGCTAACATGAATCTCTTCAGTGAGTGTATTGAAATCTCTTTCAGTCAATACGAGGGCTCCAATTGCAACTGGAATTCTTGATGTCTTCACGCGACACGTTGTTTAGATTTCAAGGCTCTTGTATTTTGATAGTTTTTTTTAAGATCTTCAAAGATATATTACAGTATGCAGTAACTGCTATATCAATAAGAAGGTATATCTTGTTTTTGCGGTCTCTCTGTGGGTCTTATAGAGTCTCATTATATTGTTAAATGACCTATCTCCGGAACCGGGTGTGGGTGGTGTTCATACCATTTTTTTCTAGTTTCCTTTCCGTAAAAATTGCAGATATTCCAATGCAGATATTGGCCCACTCTGTCAGGCCGTATTTTATATTCAGTGGGGTCCAGTATCGTGCGATCTGCGCAATGCAGTGTTAAAATGCAGATTTGATTAAAAATATCCAGAAAGAATTAATCATCTTCAATCAGTTATTATTGCCCTTTCCCTTTGTGATGGTGTACCGGATTTGTTTATATCAGCTTGTTTGGCACGGACAGAATAGTGACCGTGGTTTATGTTGCCATTGTTTCTGTATTTAGTCGATTGCTTCTTTTTTATGATTTTTGCAGCTGCAGTAGGTGCGTTATATTTTACTTGCACTTCTTTACCCACTTGAAACTCCATTTTGAATTTGTTGGCTTCCTTTAATATTGAATAAATTCTCTTACTTATTTCATGCTTTTAACAAATATCATCATCCAATCTTCTGTAGTTTTCAGGTGTCTTTGAAGGCCAATTTTTGTAGTTTTGTAAGAGAGTTCTAGTAGAAATAATCCTCTGTCTCGTCCAGATCTGGTCACATACGAACGACCAACATCAGTCTTGGGATGATGCATTGTCAAGTCAGTAGCTTTCTCGTTTTGCTACCCATTCGCTTAATGTCGGCTATGGTCCAGTTAAGATTGTTGAAACTGTATTGCACAACGGGGACAGCCAAAGTGATTATATTTGATCCTGTATATATATATATATAAATTTTTTTTTTTTAATTTTAGCTCGGGATTCAATACCAGAGACACACGCATGTAATATTCTTTTTTATTCTCTCCTTCATTTGGCTATGCTACATTCCAACTCCTTCGCTATTTCCTAGGTACACATAGGCTTCTTCCAGTTCCCTAATCTTTGTGACAAAATCTGAAACTATTTAGTGTCTAATTCTCTCTTTCTTGACTATTACTTTTAGGCATTTATCTAATCCGAAATCCATTCATATGTAAAACAATTCACAGTATCAAAGGGACCTTCAAATGGTTGTCCTCTTTGTCAAAGAAGTTGTGATCATTCATGTAGAGTAGGTGACTGAAGAATTTCTTGTTTACTTTGTATCCATAGCTATTGAGGTTTAGTCCATGTTTCAGGGGGATTAAATAACAGAAGGGGTGACAGGGAACTCCCTGTCACCCCTTCTGTTATTTAATGAAAAGATTCCATGTAAGATATCCAAACAATTGGAAGTGGCAGTAACTTTGGTGTGGCTTAGGTATAATGTGGTTTTCCATATTCCCATGTTATCTTTAAGGAAATTTATTATCACCGAGGAGACTTTTATTATTACTATTATCATTATTAATTATTATTAAGCTAAATCTCGAGATACGTACTTCATTATGGATGTCAGACATGGCGCCAGACCCGTTCAGAAATATTTAAACTATCATCTCTAGAAAAGCGCTTTCGCCGATCACTGGTTACATATGGCTTCTTCACTAAGAACCCTACGTCTTTGAACTTCATGGAATGTTGCTACAAAATATACAAAAAAAAGAACTGTTCCACATATGATACTGTACCACTAAGATGCTGATGTTCTATTGTATTTAAAATAAAAGACAAGATAGGAAGACACCATCACAAAGGGAAAGGGCAATAATAACCACTGGATTTGAAACCTATTTTCCTGAAATTTTGTTTTGAGAGAGGTTTTATAAATTTGACCGGAAATCTGCGCTGACTGCTTGGTCAATGAATGTCGAATGCTTCATTAGAAGGAAATAGTTAATATTACCATAATCGTTTGTTCTGCCTACACAGAACATTTTGCTGAAGATTGAACCATAGTAGCAGCTATACACTACCAGTGGGCTAAGATAGCACGTTTTCATCAGGATTTGGCCGCTAACAATCACTACATCCATAGGGATATATCAGACACATACATATATAATTACTGCTGTTAAGTGAGAGGGTGGCCCGCTAACAATGTGATGCCAGGGTAAAAATTAACTGAAGTCCTATAAACCCATTATCACTCCCGGTCTGATAAGGGTATGATAGGTTTATTTATCACAGCCAAATATGTGCGATATCGTGAAAGTTAGAAATAACTTTAAGTGGCGTTCCTCAGTCCTCTGAGTTGATCTCCAATTGAGGGTGATATCGACTATCTAGAGATGACCAGCAAGTTTTCTTTTGGTTGCTACAGACATAAAAGCATACATAATCGACACCGCCAATAATGCCCCCAGTACTCTCGCTCATCGATAGAAATTTAGGTTGCTATCAGTTTCGAGAAGAAATGCCGAATTGGTTAAAGTTAGCGAACTGAGGAGCTAATCCGCGAGAGTGAAAGGGATATTTTTTGATACTGTTACTTCACCGAATACAAGGCCCACTCACGGTAGAGTGTTACGGAACGAGATTGTTGTAAGCGAGGGGTAGTGAGAAAGTAAGTATAAGTAGGATATATATCGAGTGAACCTAGATTTGAAGAGTCCAAGATTGTAGTTGTCAGGAAAGCACTTGGGTTTGCCGCCGTTAACAGAGAAACTCTGAACTGGGGGTACTAAGGAATATAACTTGTCCGAACATCTCACCTAGGAATGGCGATAGAACAGCGTGAGGCAAGCAGTGTTTCATCTGTGGATTAAGTGTTGCTAGGTAGAAATTAATCGCATTTGAACTCTGTCGAGTTCTGGGGAGTAAGGACTGAGCAGCTCCTTCCGATAAATGGAACAAATACTCCACTTTGTTCTTAGCCTGATTTGACATGTAAGGATGGAATATGACAGCAGGAGTTGGGTATTTTCCGGAGCGATACAAGGATGCGGCTATTCTTCCAGAATCTTTTGTGATGGCTAAAATGTATGCCTTCCATCTGCAAAAAGATTACCAGCATACTGAAACGCTGAAATATTTGAAATCAATCCAGTCGACTGCTCGCATTTGAGTGTCTGCTATTACGTGTCGACGAATAGGAATCTAAAAATATCTGACCTTTGATGATTACGTAACTATTCACAAACAAGCCGACCGGGTGGCGTTTGTAATATAATGAATCGTACTGGAGTCGTAAGAGCCGATTAGTCTCGGGAGACTCTATCTTAAATATTTATAAGTCTACCATTCATCTATGCTCTGAATATTGCTGGCACATCTGATCCGTTGCTTTTAGTACATATTTAGAGATTATTGATAAAATACAAAGAGAAATTTACAATGTTATTGGTCCTGACGTGGCATCGCTGCTTCTGTCAATTTCTCACCGCCGTATCGTTGATTCCATGTGCCTTTTTAATAAATAATTTCATAGTAATTGTTCTGTTGTTTCGTTTTTTTTTTAATTGTTGTTTTTATTCCCTCCACCCATGTTATAGGAATATATGTCGTTGCCGATACTGGGATTTGAACACATATCACCAGAGAGCAAAAACAGGCGGCCCCATTTTGAATAAGCAGATCACGTGATGGTAAAGTAAATGTATATATATAGGAATTAGCGTGGCGTGGAAGTGATCACAGTACGGATCACTATACAGATTACTATTCGGATCATTACTTTTCTAACGAGTATTATCGAGCAAGTACTATTAATGGCGAGTGTTATTCGAAGGCGTCTGACACTCGTATTGATCAACGGCCTTCCTGTAGTTGTATCTGCGATTAAAAAGTCACTGCCACAAAGAGTATTACGAAAGTGACAAGTATTCGCTGACATTACAAAAACTGTTCAACATAATTTCCCTTTGAAGTTAAAGAAGGTCGTATTTGTCGGCACAATAATTTAGTAATAATCTAATTGTGCCATTCATTTTGTTCATATAAAATTTGTAAAAGAGTCATTAGATCATAAACAAACATAGGCGAACCGATTATTGAATTAACTGGATCACGTAACCATATAGGAATTGTATATATATATGAAGTCGCGTGACGTCTAGATTGATCTCTATTCTATTCTATCCTCTATATTATACGGATCGCTATTTCTGCTCTATCCTCTATTACTAAACGGACCGCTATTCTCTACTCTATTCACTATATTATTTCTCTGTTCGAATCACTATTCGATGGTTACTATTCGAGCGAGTATTATCTAGCAAGTAGTATTAGTGCGAGTGTTATTCGAAGGCGTTTGACACCAGTATAGTTCAACGGCATTACTATAGCTGTATCTGCGATTACAGAGTCTCTAATACAACGAGCATTATGAAAGTGACAACGAGTATTCGTTGACATCACAAAAGTGGCAACGAATTTACCTTGACATCACAAAACCCCACCAGCCAAAAATTGTATATATTGATACTAGTTAGAACTTCCTAGAGACTTTGAGGTATTATTGTGCAAGTAATACGAATGGTAAGTAAGAATGTGTTGTTCAGTTTAAGGGTCACTGATTGTGGCACGCTTAGGCGATCATGTATCTTTCGATATACGACTGACGAGGCAGATTCTTTCTCGCACTATGCCCTCGTTTATTTCTGCGGTAGACTAGTTGCCATTCACGGCTATAGAACCCGGCTGTTCTGCTATTTACACAAAGCCAGGGAGAAAAACTGAGGTGAAAAGCATTATAAAAGTGTAAAAATAGGTTTTAATACCAGAAATACTTTGTAAAAAATTATTACCAGAAATAAATGTTTGAAGAAAAAAAAACTATTACCAGCAATACGTTTTTGAAAAAAATATTACCAGCTATACATTTAAAAAAAAATAATATTGATTTTCTAAGTGAGGCTTAGATGCGGCACATGGCCGAAAGTATGGAGCACCCAGTGAGAATCGAACTCACTATTCAGTTGTAACAAGACCAGCTTGCTAACCATTACACCACGCGGAGGAGCCCAGAAATAAAATTAATATTACCAGCTATACATTTTTGAGGAAAAATATTAACAGAAATAGATTTTTGACAAAACAAAAATATTACTAGGAAAATATAGTTGCCGGCATTAAATGACCCATTGAGGTTAATATGCCGTAAATCAAAACTAGGGGGGGATGTAAGCGGATATAACGGATTCAACTGGAATTCGAACTCGGCTCTCCGACTCCTCAATCCGAGCCGTTAACCATGACTCGACCGTTCCTCACTAGCTTTATATATAGGACAGAAAAAGACCATCTTTTCTCCTCGCCCTTTTGGCCATGTGCCATATTTTTGTATCTTTGCAAAATAAAGATTACTTTCTTCTCTGCTGAGTAGACTTTATGAATTTAAGTGCAGTACTAGATTGGCGGAAAGTTCTTGTCATTTTACAGTTGAAATGGCTCGATGTAACCGTAAGTTCTATGCTAACAATATCTTCACTCGCATTTCGGTCTAGTGAAACTCTCTTTGAGAATTTTCTTTCTCAGACGACTTTGATTTTTAAAAAATTAAATGCAGTGTCACTTGATATGTTCTGTCTTCTTAATTACTGTTCTTTATTTTTCTCCCTCCTTTATGGTGTTTTGATTTTCTCATATTCTTTTAGTAAACCCCTTGTGTCTTAGTAGATTTATTGCCTTGCTTAGAGTGAAATGTAAAACATGCTTAAGTATAAGACCAGCAACTTTGACTTTATAGTTACTAGTTTTAGAGCAAGAAAACTAAAGCGGTTTTACGTGACGAATTATTTTTTCTTTCTTTCTCCCCCTTTCTCTCTCTCTCTGTTTATCTATGTCGCTGTGTTACTTTCCTTTTCTTTCGCTGTCTCTATCTTGGCCTCTCTGTTACTTTCATCATCTTTCTCTCTATATATCTTCGTCTCTGTAACATTCTTTCTCTTTTTCTCTGTCTGTATCTGTCTTCGTCTCTCTGTTACTCTCTTTCTCCTATTTTCTCTCTTTCTATCTCTCTTAATCGCTTTGTTTTTTTTTCTCTTTCGCTCTCTCTACCTTCGTCTATCTGATACTTTTATTCTGCCTCTCTTTCTTATTCTTCGTCTTTCTGTTACTTTCTTTTTCTTTTCTATCTTCTTTCTTGGCCAATCTACTCTCGTCGCTTTGTTAATTTCTTTCTCTTTCACTCTCTCTTTCTATCTATCTTCATCTTCCTGTTATATTTTTTTTTCTTTTTTCGCTTTCTCTATCCATATTAGTCTCTCCGTTACTTTCTCTTTTTCTCTCTCTCAGTCTATCGTCGTCTCTGTTAATTTCTTTCTATTTCTCTGTCTCTAACTTCGTCTCTCTTACTTTCTTTGACTATCTCTCTCTCCATATAAATCTTCATCTTTGTGTTAATTTATCTCTCATTTTCTTTCTCTTTTTCTTTCTGTCTCTCACTATCTTCGTCTCTCTGGAACTTTCTTTTCATCTATCTCGCCCTAAGTATCTTCGTGTATCGCTTACTTTCTTTCTTTCTTTCTTTCTTTCTTTCTTTCTCCTTGTCTCTCTCTCTCTCTCTCTCTCTCTCACTCTTACAATCTTTGCCTCTCTGTTAGCTCTTTCTCTTTTCTCTATCTTACTTCGTCTCTCTGTTACTTTTATTGGCTTTCTCTCTCCCCAATATATATCTTCATCTATGTGTTAATTTCTTTATCTATGATTTTCGTTCTCTTTTACTACCTCTCTCACTCTCTCTCTCTCTCTGTTTCGCTATCTATCTTCATCTCTGTTACTTTCTCTCTATGCGTCTGTTTATCTCTAAATCTCTACCTCTCTCTTACTTTATTTTCTTTCTTTCTTTCTCTCTCTCATTTACTATCTGTCTTCGTCTCTCTGTTATTTTCTTTCCGTTTATCGCTCTCTATCTTTCTATCTCTGTTGCTCTATTTTTCTTTCTTATTCTCCCTCATTCTCTCTCTCTCTCTCTCTCTCTCTCTCTCTCGCTATCTTCGCCTCTCTGTTACTTTTTTGTCTTATGAAGAAACATTTTTTCCTGTTTCCTTTTGAATATTTTTTTTTTAATGTCTGTAGAAAAAATGGTTTGTGTGCTTCAGGGAGTAGTCGACTTTCGTGACTAATCTTTTAATTTCAACCTACTTATTTGTTAAATCTTTTTACCGCTCTTTCTCAAAACTATATTTTCATTACAACTCAAGATCTGTTCTTGATCGTCTAAGACGTGACAAATCGATGAAGAGTAGGGTAACGAATTTCCTGTTAGAAACAGAATGTTCATATTAATTTGAATTTCATTTTTTTATTCGTCTTCTTCAACTTCGAACAGCGAATGCTTAAGTTGGTGTCTAGATGAAAAACCTACCAGATCAATGTATAATAAGTCGAGAGGACTGAGATAATTGTTTCAACATTTGGCGCGCATCAAGTGTGAAGGACTGAAATTTACATAAAAGAGCATTTTGTCTTCGGAAGATACGACATGCCCAGAAATACGTAGAATACAATAATAACGTTAGCAGGGGTAATAAAATGAAAAAAAAAACAGTTATGAAATCAATAAAAAGAGACGTGTTAAACAAAAAGATAATTTCAGGAAAGAAAGTAGGACAATAAGAAATAACGTTACCGTAAAGTGTTAATATCGAAATACCACACCATTAACAAAAAAGAAATCTAAACCGATTAACCGGTCCCTTCTCATCGACTAAAAATGAACACCAAAGACCATATGTTACATAAATATATAACACTTACAAGCTTATTATCTTCAAGTTTAACAATTACTCCTTCTTTTTGGAAAGGGGTGGCTTGTAGAACTTAGTATAGACAGATTCCAACAATTCGTTGTTAATTGTTATTCTTGTTTTAATATGATCGTTCATATTGCTTTAATAATAATAACTTTGCTTTGTGGTAAAGAAACACATTGTTTCATAAATTCTTGAAAAATCAGACACTTGTAAAATTTAATGAAATTTTCAGCACTTATTCACAAATGAATTAAAATATTTTTAAATATATATTATTTTATTTAGAAAATCTTGGTAAAAATACGTTTTACACCTGTTACCCCCCACTTGTTTATTTCAGGATCTTTGTATTCATATTAGTTAAAAGCGGGAGTCCTTGGAGAATTCAAATCATCAATTTGTTTTTGTGAAATTTGATGATATTATTATTATTAACTGTAAAGTATATTTACTAATCATAAAAGGAAAGGCTTAATACAAATCATCGAACACTAATATTTTAAAAATTATTTTGAATTTTTTTTATTAGTGTATATGCGTTTTGCTTTTTCTAGTACCGGCGACAATACACGACATTATCAGAAAATAAGAGCGATGACTTTAAATTTAAAGCCAAAATTTTTAAAATTCAATAAAGCACTCAATTACGGAGAATATCTTCTTACCTTTTAAAATGACTGATTACTTAAACATTACTGTAGAGGAAATTTCATCAGGACAATTACTCTGTAAGTATTTATAGAAAGGACTCAGGGAAGCTACATCACGACGGCGGGAAAGTGACCGGAAGCGATATGCCACGTCAGGACCAATAACATTGCAGTTCCTTCTTTGGATTTTATCAAGAATTTCTAATTATATAGCATTCTTCTTGTTCTTGTTGCTCTTCTTCATATTATTATTATTATTATTATTATTATTATTATTATTATTATTATTATTATTCCTTCCTTTCTGGGTTCCAATCAAAGAAATGACACCATGAAATTTTTCACTGAGCAATTTGGGAAAAAATCAAACAAAAAAAAAAAACAAAAAAAAAACAACAAAAAAACATGTATTTTTACATATATAAAGACCTTCGTATGTTGTGGTCTGTACTTGTGAGAACAATTTTTGTGTTTCTTTAAAGCATGTTATTATTATTATTATTATTATTATTATTATTATTATTTTCTTTGATTTCTGGCGTTTACACATTTCTTTCCGGGTCCCGTCCAGGGACCTAAGGTTAGAAATGGCGTCATGACACTTTCCACTGACAAAACAAAAAAAAAAAATAAATTACATAGATAAAGCCCTTCGTAAGGTGTGGGCTGTACTTGTCAGAACAATTTTTTGTATCTCCTTGAGGCATGGACTTCCAGGAATCCCTTCAGTTAGTCTACTGCAATCTTTTCCAACCAGTCCTAGGGCTCCAACTCCAAATTATTATGCATTTAAATTATTATTATCATTATTAATATCATTATTTTTATTAATTATAAATATCGCTATTATTATTGCGATAAATTATTATTATTATTATTATTATTATTATTATTATTATTAGCACATGATTTTATCTGCAGTGTTCGGTAATGCCTAACTACCGAATCAGCAGAGTAAGTTTAAAAATCAGTAACTTCCGTTCTTTTTAAATTACTGTATTTGGAAACAGGTTTGCGTTGACTTACTTGTTTTCTGCCCTCCTTATCGTCAGAGCTTTACAATGTTTTGCCATTGGCATGCCATATATGTTTTTTATTTATTTCATCCACCACAAGGCTTTTGAACGACTCAAGTTAAAATGATACCGTCAAAATTATAACGATAAATGAGATGTCTGATAGAAATACGAGAGGGAATGATGTCGATTGTTTCTAGTTTTGAAGAGAACAAATCTGCCGTGACCAGGAAACGGTACACGGAAGTCTGGTCCACAAAGTTCCGGTTCTTCGGGAAAAAAAGCTCTCTAAGAAAGACTTTATTCTTTCAGGCGGAATGCAATATTGAAGACTCGTTGCAGACTTCCTTTGACACCAAATGTTTCATGACATGTAAAACTCAACCGCTCTTCCATGCAACAAATAAATAAATGTGTTACAGGCAAAAACAGTCCAACTCTACATTAAATATTTCTTTGTGTCCAGAATAATATCGGTTTATGTTCAACATTTTATTAACAGAAAATTTGAGAGACGCTTATGGTGACATCGCATTAATAGCCAATGATCAGTAACAAGAATACATACATACATATATATATATATATATATATATATATATATATATATATATATATATATTTCATACTATTAGACTTAAGATAATCTAATGGAATGATCATTTTCACCTACGAATTTTAAAATTTAAACTTCGCAGGATTTTACAAACTGTTTATGTTGTAAGTCTGTAGAAGGGGACTGGTTAATTGGAGAAGAAAAGAGAGAGAGAGAATATGAGAGGGGACAGAGGGGAAGAGATGACAGAAGAAGCCATATTTACAGGAAGTAATGTGGAGTATTATGGAGGTAGGAGTGAGGAGGAGGAGTGAAGGGAAACCCGATGAGCTGACCTACATGTAAATGGTCACACGACTAATGCTTGATTCAACGAGAATCCAAAGAAATTAATGAAAAAAAAACTAATTTATATAAAATACCAAGAGATAAACTTAGTGGAATCAAAGAGAGATAATTCAGAATTAATGTTGTATTAAATTCGTCCATATATCAGAACCCAAAAATTAAGGGAAGTGTATCAAAGATTTGGAGGGAATTTGAATATACATTCGTACACACGTTAAGAACCTTTCTACACATACTGCCATCTATACTTACATAAGCATAGACATCTCCATAGATGCACATACATACATGTTCTAGCCAACATGTATCTACATATATTCCTATGTTAGGATAAAATGTTCTAAAGGGAAATTGGAATGTACCAAAGGATTACTACTTATACATATATTAGCCGAATACAGAGAGCTGGTGCACTACGTGCCACAAGGTCCCCAAACGACCCTCCGCAGGTTTTCAATTCAAAGTCGTCCATCTCCTAGAACAGTTGCCATTCACAGGTATAGAACCTAGTCTGCCCTGCTATTTACCCATAGCTGGAGGAGGAAGAAGAAGAGGGTTAATACCTTTACTAGGAGATATAGCACGTAAGTGAATGTAAATCAAACTCAGCTCTGGCTTTTCCTCAATCCAAGCTGCTATGCATTACTCTACTGTGTCTTCTGTATATATATATATATATATATATATATATATATATATATATATATATATATATATATATATATATATATTCATCCACATACAAGCCAGTTTCGCTGTATCACAGTTTTTCATTTTTTACTAGACATCCAATTGCTTCAAGCCAGGATCGAAACTCAACAATTTAGGCAGTATATTTTCATTCAGGCAGGCTAGGTTAGATAACGCATATTTGGGATTGCATATGCACAGATATCCAACCCCTAAAGATAGTCTCAGATGAGAATGAAAGTAGTTGGGAATATAAAAAATTACAAGGTAATAAAAACATCAGCAAGTTATCAACACCTATAACAGAACAAATAAAAACTTATATGGTGAGGCTCTTGAGTATTTACATTTTAATATAGGGATCCTTCTTCTCAATAACAGACAGCAATCTATCAACCATTGATTTTATTAAAATTGTTTTTACTTCAGCAGATTTGGCTTCCGATATGGTCGTTTTAATTGCTCCCCATAGATTTGCTGGCATATTTTTACAACCTTCATATAATTTCATCTTCACAAGTGATCATAAATTTTCGATTGGATTCAGATTGATACCTGATGTCAGCCATTCCATTATTTTTCCTGTAATAACTGTTCTGCACAAAGAATTCACGGGTAACCATATATACATGAAACGGTGCATTTTCGTGCATAAATACAAACCTCACTTTCAAACTGTAAGGCTGGGACTTGTAGCATTTTATGAAAATCTAGTCCATGAAATAGCAATACCTAACACTGATCAGTTTAAAACCTACATCGACTTTGAATGGTTCAATAATAGTGTGATCAATAATTCCATTCCATATCCTCACACTGCCTCCTCCTTGCTGTTTTCTTTTAACCACAGGTATATCTATAACGGATAAAATATCAGCAGTGAAAATTACTTTAGAAAAGTCAGTTTTCATGTATTTATTAGTCTAATTTTGAAAGTTTAAAATATTTGGTTTACCGAGAAGAATCTGGCTAGGAGATTTCTAGATGGAACTCAATTTCGGGAATCCATCAATTACAGCCTATTCAAAGATCTGAGCAACAGTCAAATGTTATTAAGCGAAAAGAACAATTCTTAAAATATTTCCCTTTGCTTTTATTTCTCAGCGTAGTTATATTTTCAACAGCCCCCGTCTTCATTTGATGATCTCCGGAAAGGCCGGTTGATATCTCCAATATGAACATTCGATCAGTCAATGACTGTATTTTCTTTTTTTCAGAATTTCTTACATTCTTACCAAAGTTGCAACACATATGATGTAAAAAAATGTGTTATATTTCAGAGGATTTAAAATAATATCAGGTTAATTTGCATAATTAGCTTTGGACTGCAGTAAATAATAAATTCAATAACTTTAATAAAATATGTTGAATTTAAAATTTGATTAATATTTTTCAAAGCAAATTCTAGTTATTGAGGATTATGCGATTTGCATAACTTCAGTCGGAATGTGTGTTTGTATATATATATATATATATATATATATATATATATATATATATATATTAAACAGACAAACAGTATATTTTCCCTAAAAGAGATGAGAAATTGCAAAATTTAAAAGAGTAGAGAATTAGTAAAATATATAGACTCACTTATATTTTGCTTGTATGCATACTAGAACTATTTATTCTGCTTTTTTCCATGCGGTACACACACACACACACACACACACACACACACACACACACATATATATATATATATATATATATATATATATATATGTGTGTGTGTGTGTGTGTGTGTGTGTATGAACAAATATACTCTTAAGATGTGCTATATTTATGGGATAAAGTGTTCAATATCAGAGATAGAGCGTGTGGAAATATAAAAGTGAACATAGAAGTCAACACTTAGAAGCCTCGTCCGATAAGATAATACCTCGACCGATTTGGCATCTATCAGAGATCCTACCACTAACCCGTCGGCGCAGGGCATATTTAATATTTTGAAATTATATTTTGGCACTTAAAATAAGCAGGATTTATAAATGTATTAAAAAAATTTAAATATATATCTGAGTGAGTAATATTCATATTTTATTTTGTGTAAATTATATAATTAAAGGGAGATTACTTGTTTTCATTAAAACAAGGACATATTTATGATATGTCCCGGAAAGGGATATATTTGATCGAAGTAGCTAAGTGGTTTACGCTACTGTAACTGGGTAGAACAATCTAGAAATGTGGAACTGGTACTCGTCGTAGTTGCAGTCAATATGTGTAGTCAATAGGCGTAGACCAATAGGATAGCCAATGGCGTAGTCCAATGGGCGTAGTCATCAATAGGCGTCCTGTACCTCTACGTCAGCCTGTATTTATGACTGACACCAGCCAATCATATTCCTGTGAGGGAAAACACTGGTGTATGAATATTCATTACATTAATTTAATAGTAATATATTAAAAATAGACCGTAATTGTCATTAAAAACAATTACCAAATTTAAAAAAAAAAATCATTTTATAGTAAAAATACCAGCAATAGATTCCTATAAAAAAAATTACCAATAATACTTTTTATCGGTAGTTCAAGGCAATCCTTCGCATTTAATATATTGAGTCAAATCCATGAAATTATGTTCAGAATATTTGTATTTCAGCATTAAGTAACCCATAAAGTTGTTGATATTCCGCTAAACAAAATAAACCAACCCAAAATAATTGACACCGCATGCGAATATTAACAACGATGGAATACAATAATTGGCTACTGCAGAGCTGAAAAACATGAAGAGTTGACTTTAAAGGTCGATAACTGAGACGTCAGGAAGAGGCATGTGTAGTGGAACTAGAACCATCTACCCCAGTGGACGAAATAAAGTGTTCAGTTCGAAATTCCAATCACCTGAGCGTACAAACAGCCGAAACGTTGTGAATATGGCAACAAAGATGAGGACATCAGTCCGAACAATGTAAATAGTGCAAACATTTCCAAATGACATAATATAATATTGTAATGTAATACAATATTTGGCGATTGAATATTGCATTCACAATTTTTTGGTAGATAGCAACGATTTTTTCCAAATGATTTTAGCCATTGTTTGCGTGAGAGAGAAGAGGTAGTTTTACGCCTTCTCCAAGGGTATTTGCGGCTCAGTGACTGTAACGAACTCAACTGGAATTCGAACTCGCCTTTCCGAATTTTTTTTCCACGCCGCTTTCACTTACAAAACCTACACATCCATGTTTAATGAAGACAACAACCATTCTGCATTAATAGCCTCTGAACGTTTTGAGGAAAATCAAAGACTCACAGATATGACAGTTTGTGAGTACTTGATTGAGCTTCGGTTCATACCCTTTCCTTGTCTTTTGAATATGAGTAGCAGTTTATGCCTGTTTAGGATTGGATTTTCAAATTCTTTTAAAGTACAGGGCGATTGTAAATATTATCCTTAGACGGAAGAATCTGTCATACATAAAATAGAGAGTAACCTTCCAATTACACTGTATATTTCTACTCTATATTTCTAACGTCAACGCATGAATTCTGAAATTTTATTCACTAATTATGCTTGTAAATATTATGTAAATAGATTCTCTTATCGTCTGGTTCACACTCCTTCCAGGAGCAGAGGTTTATTCCTTGTTTCCTGTTTAGAATTGAGTTTCCGGTTTAGTTTTGTTTGTTTTGTTTTACGGCATATCAACCTCGATATGGTAGACCTAGGAACACCAGCAGTTCAGATGTGGTTCCACGCTCCTCAAATTCAGCTAATCAGAGACCTTGCTGTTCAATGTAGTTTATCGTCTTACCCAGGACGATTGGTTTTCCAGTTCCTTCTAAATCTGTTCATTGTCTTATTTCCCGATCGTAATCTTGACCTCTTGTAGTCTTTCTACGGGCATTAGAGATTACCGTTCATGCTTTAACCTCATTAATCTAAGTTCTTGTTCCTTCTTGGGCACATATATCATAGTGTAAAACTCTACATTGAGTGGCTCTTGCGCCTTTTATTAAGTGAGCATCAATAAACGAGACTGCGTTTTAGCAATTTTGGAGGACCATTATCTTAAAGTCATCAGAACGTGAGTTAGCATATTTTACTCCTTTTATGTACAGTGTCTCTTCAGCCGATCGTGGTCCTTCCCAACTTCCTTTCCCTTATAGCACTAATTATCATGAGTACTTACCTATAACTACAGAATTAACTCTTCTTAACACTATATATAATATGCCTCTCAAGTGAGAGGGACGAATGAAGCCAAGCTTCTTGGCTTGACAGTCGAACTCTCTGCCTCTGAAGGGCAGAGTCTCGTTCGGGGAGGTTGAGCAAACCGATCCCGTTCATACGGGATCTACGGGCATTTTTTGGCCGAGCCTACGGGCTCGGGAAACCCACGCTAAACTCGGCCGTGTGCCATATGCAACCCTCGTGGGGGCGGGGTTTATGCTAGATACCGAATGAAGCCGAGCTTCTCGGCTTGACGGTCGAACTCTGTGCCTTAAGCAGAGAGGAACCCGGACGAGGCTCCGCCGAAGGGCAGAGTCACGTTCGGGGAGGTTGATCAAACCGATCCCATTTATACGGGTTCCACGGGCATTTTGGGCCGATCCTACGGGCTCGGGAAATCCCCATTAAACTCGGCCTTGTGCCACATGCAACGCTCGTGGGGGTGGCTAGATATCGAATCGAGCCGAGCTTATCGGCTTGACGGTCGAACACTCTGCCTCTGAGAAGAGAAGAACCCGGACTAGGCTTCTCGGAGGTTGGCCAACTCGATTCTGATTTTACAGTTTCTACGGGCATTTTTTGGCCGAGCATACGGGCTCGGAAAACCTACGAAAAACTCGGCCTTGTGCCACATCTTTCCCTTGTTGGGGGGGGGCAGTAAATATCGAATCGAGTCGAGCCGATACTCGTTCACTCCAAAGCAGACTGACAGTCATACTAACACCTTCCACATCTTGTATTATTATTTCGTGTAATATACCTTCGTTATTTCTACTCTTGTGTTCGTGTTGTTCTTCCTAGGTCCTAACCTGGACCATAACAATATCAATGAAACCAAGCAACATAGACAATATGTTGAAATGTGAAGAAAAGCGAAAAATCCCAATAACATCCTACAATGAAGACTAACACAGAAGAAATGTCATGCTTTCAAAAAACACTTTGAGTTAAAATTCAACCCTAACCACACTAAACTAAAGATGCCGTCAAAACAGAACATATATCAATATACGCGCAACCATTACAAATGTCATGGCTCCTTACCTATAACTACAGAATGAACTCTTCCTAACACTATGTATACTATTCCTCTCAAGAGAGAGGGATGAATCGAGTCGAGCCGATAGTCGTTCACTCCAAACCAGACTGACAGTCATACTAACACCTTCCACGTCTTATTATTATTTCGTGTAATATACCTTCGTTATTTCTACTCTTGTGTTTGTGTTGTTCTTCCTTGGTCCTAACCTGGACCATAACAGGTATGTAGGTCTTTGCGAGGACCATAACACTAATCAATGTTTGACCCTTAGTATTCCTCTCTATTCATGTTTTATCATCCATTTACTCAAGCTCATTACTAGTTTGTTTGTTTTTTTCATTCGGCTCCACTTGGCATCCATATGTCCGATGAATTCCAGATTCTCCAAGACTATTTTCTACATTGTGTCCCAAAAATATCAACTGTCTCTTTCTGATCATTTTCTTTTATCATGCCACTCCGTGCAAGGCAATACATCCACTAAGACACAAGGGTTACTGTTGGGGCGCACCCACCTTCTAACTAGTAATGGACTGGTCCCTCTTATATAAGTCAGCTCTAGAGAGAGGACGGGAGAGAGAGAGCGTCAGCAGTCCAGATAAGCTTACCCGTTACATACCGTTGGACTATAGACTTTGGATATTGTTTCGTACTAACCAACCTTCGTTCTACTAATCACTCTATTGTTAATTGCTTTTATGAATATACCAGTATTTTCCTCTACAACTGTGTTTGTCTTGATTCACACACCGACACGCGGGAAACTCACAACATCTCAACAGTTACTGAGCGAGAGAGAATATTAGAAAAAGAAAATATTAAGGTAGAGAACAATAAGAGAACCGGAATTAAGACATCAGAAGGTAACGATTGACTTTGCATTTACAATTTTAAAACTCAATGTTAACTGGAAGGCAAGAACCCAGAAGAGATTTCCACAAGTGAGAAGTACAAGAGAAGAAACTTTCAACATAGAACCTACAGTTGCATCTAGACAATTCAAGTATAGTCAATAATAGTACCGTGCTTAAATACATAAAGTCTAGGTACCATAGAGCATAGTTATTCAGAGCATTTACCATAAATGTCTTTATAGAAAAGGAACAGAGAATATACGCTACAGCTGTGGGAAAGGGACTAAAGCCGGGATGTCGGGTCAGGATCAGTAACATTGCAGATTCTTCTCTGGATTTTATCAAGAATCTCTAAATATATAGCAGGGACGCCAGGCCTGATGTGGCAGCAATATTCAACGGGAAAATGGCAGACTTATAAATATGTCAGATAGATTCTGGTGAGGAAAATTGTCTAGCACGACACATGGAACCTAAGCGATACTGTTTTCCTTAAAACAACCTTCATGTTCCGCCCGTGGCATTTTAAGTATTCTCTATTGCCTCAAATTTATACTTCATCCATGTGGAAATTGTACAGAATTCACTGTCAATAGGAGGACTGGGAACCGTCTTAATTTCAAAAATTATTTTACTTCTTAAAATTTATTTTTAGTTTTTTGTAAGGTATCAGAGACCCGCAGATATGTCATTTCCAGCCAGCATATTTGAATTTGACTGCCTGGTAGCAAAATCGGGTAAACTCAGTATTGACTTATAATAATCTGTACTAACATAAAGAGCCTTCATAAATTCTTATCATTACAAAATGAAATAGCTTAGAGCTACGGCTAAAGTGATAAATCATTTATCTTTGGCGGGAAAACTTGAAGATAATCATCAGATTCCATTTCAGGATCAGTTCAACTTTTACTAAAGTGTCAGTAGTTAATATTATAATATAGGTAAATATAGCTTTCTGTAGCAAAACATGGAATACAAGACGGAGTGCATTTTGGTCAGAATTTATTACAAATAATAATCACTCAAAATCCATCGCTTTCCAAAATAATGAAATTGTGTGCTGTTATGAAGCATGAGGAACCTTTTGCAGAAAAGAATGATATGAGTATCCTGGAAATGTTACTGGATATTCTTAGGACCAACCTCAAATTGCAGGAAATTTGGAAATGGAGAATTTTTACCATCACTAATTTAGGTTACACTATGATGTATTCTTACACAGTAGACATTATTAATGATTTGACAGAAACGAATATCACATCTTTTTTCTTTATGAACTTCGAGCTTTGAAAACAATAATATATTCATGTTTCATAACAGTGTAACTCAAGTGTAATATTTGGTTGGAAAAAAGTTGTCTTGTTCGGTAGCTGAGATTTTAAACTGACATTCCGGTGCACACGTGGCAGAAATGTATGACATGTATACATATTATTTAAGGAGTCATTTCACTGCATCTTTGTATGCGATTTATGCGTTGATTGTGGACTTTTCACCGATTTTGCGTTAAAAGGAAAAATGAGATGATGGATTATGGACAACAATCGATGAAAATATTTTGGAATTGACCAATTGCAAGGGCGTCGATTACCATCAGACATCGCAGAAAACGGTAGAGCTTGACTGAATCTCTTACTACAGACAACATACTTGGACATTTGGAATTACCATTATTCCAATCTCTGCACTTATTATAGCATACATACGGATGATAATGGTTATGTCTCCTTTCACATAAATACAGTAGTAAATACTGTATGTTGGTCTACAGTTGAAGATTCGTTTCCAGCTGTGCTGGTCAAACAATCTGCTTCCAGGCAGAGAGGATCCCTAAAAGAGGCTATGTCGAAGGGCAGAGTTTCGTCACGGAAACAGCTACCGGACTCCGTTTTATACGGTGTCTACGGGGAATTTTTAGCCAAGCATACGGGCTCAGATACCCACATTAAATTCGACCTTGTGCCACATCTTACCGCGAGGGGCAGTTGGCAGATATCCTGCAGTTAGAGATTCATTGTGGAATTCACTTGACTCACTTCTAGCAGTTGACTATTTCTTCTACGCGCCGCTGGCGAATCTTATATGTGTTGTTCTTGTCCTAAGTATTATCGTTCATTACCAACCCTCATTTGATTATTCTATTCAGTAAACATTATCTATCTCAGTCTTATCCTTTATCTATCTATCTATCTATCTATCTATCTATTGCAGCATACCTACGGACGATAATGGGTATGTCCCCATTCACCTAAATACAGCACAAATACTGTATGTTGGTCTCTAGTTATAGATTCATTGTTGAATTCACTTAACTTACGTCTAGAAGTTGACTACTTCTTCTCCGTGCCATTGGCGAATCTTATATGTGTTGTTCTTGTCCTAAGTATTATCGTTCATTACCAACCTTCGTTTGATTATTCTATTCAGTAAACTTCCCTAGATTACAACAGTAATATTTTTCGTGTAAAAAATTCCAATACTATTGAATATCTGTAAAATAAACATACAGTATCTCATCACTCATAAAGGTGCTAAGATTTAACTGAAAGGAATCATGAAGGTACTTGAAAAATGGCCAAAGTTAGTGGAACAAAATTTCCAGTATATGGTTCAATAAGTTTATGTAAATTATTTTCCATACGTTAGTGATAGCATACAATTTTTATGCTGAAACTGCTTGGACATTAACAATAACACTACAATCTAGGCTTGATGCCACACACTCGAATATTACGAACTATATTTAACATCGCTTAAAGACAGCATCCAACTAAATCAGAGTTCTGGGAAACCATACCTGATATGTCTACAGTCTTAGCCAAACGCAGAATGCGCTTTACGGGACACTGCTGGCGAGAAAAAAAAAAAAAAAGGAAATGCGAGTAAGATACTGTTCTGGATACCTAGCCATGGATCAATTGACCAGTTATGTTACGACATAGAACGCATCCCTAATGAAGTACCGTCCTTGATGCAGAATCGTGATGGTTGGCATGTTAGACTCAGGAATATCCGAGATCGCTCGACCGAATTAATATAAACAATATTTTCTTTGAAATTCTTTCTCGGAAAATTTTGTTCCGACACAATGCTTTCGATATTACTGTGTATCTATGTGTTCATTGTTCCGTGACTTTTATTAAAAAAAGAGTCGAACTAAATCACGCAAATATTTTGAAGAAAATTATCAGTCAAGGTACGCAATAAGAAGTGAAGATTGCCTGTTTAGTCATCCAATTTCAAAGAAACAGTGTATTCCATCTAAGGATACAATTACACGATAAAGAATGCATAGGAATATTAGAGAGCATCTTGTGAAATGGCTGAAACTAGAACTCTTCTAGAATTTAACCAACACATAGCAATGGAAATTATTTTGCATCTTATTGACTATGGTACAAGTTACATCTTTTGTATCTTACATACTATGATACGAATTACATATTTTGCATCATATTAACCATGGTACTAATTACTTTTTGTATCTTATTGTCTAGGATACGGGTTACATTTTTGTTTATCTTATTAACAATGGTACTATTTATAATTTTGTATCTTATTAACCATGATACGAGTTACATATTTTGTATCTTATTTGCTATGGTAAAAAATACATTTTTTGCATCTTATTAACCATGGTACGAGTTACATTTTTTGTATCTTATTGAGTATTTTACCAGTTTTTTTGTTTTCTTTTTGCATCATATTTAGTATTGTGAAAGATCCATTTCTTTGTATTTTATTGAGTATGGCACAGTTACATTTTATGTAACTTATTGTCTATTTTACGAGTTACATTTTTACAGTGTGGTAATGAATGTAACTATTAAAATGTGTAATGAAATTATTTCCTGAGTTCCTGGAGCGCGTTTATCTTCAATGACCACAAACGGAGAGGACTACAATAATCTGTATATTTATGACATCATTTAATGCGTGAATACACTCAAAGATTCTGTACAGAGATTGTAAAGCAGAGCCATAAAAATCTCAAATTACAACTTTGATGTGGTTTTAGAGTAAGTTTTAAGAACAGTCTATCCAATGCCAGTTGGTGTAGCCCCCCCCCAAAATCTGTTTCTTGGAAGAAACTTCATTCTACCTGGAGTTGTAACTTAACAACCTCTTGTACCAGACAGTATATCTAAGCGAAATTACAGCCATTAATCTCAACGCAATGCATTCTTCGTGACAACGTCTGGAAAAATCAGAGAGTTGGACACGCACGCTTCATCACCAAGTATGTTAAAACCTATCACTCTAGGAAATATATTTTTGCGCAAAATTTACAAATCAGTACGTTGGAGTAAAGTGTAGTATCTGTTTTCCTCATCGCTAATGATAATTTTTAATCTAGCCATTTCCTTTTAAGGAAACATTCTGCATTTATCGACTGAGCAGTCAGTGCTACTTAGATTACTCCAGTCTGGGATCAAAGCGTGGTATCTCTTCTTCTCATCTCTACTGGTAATGGTAAAAATAGTCGCTTTCGGAGAGAAAACATTCAGAATTTTGGCCGATCAGTTAAGTGAAGACTTTATTTTCCCAAGAAATTACACTTCTCAAGTGATCTCACTGTCATCGTCCTTTTCAGTATTGATGGGCGATTTCTTCCTATTTCTTTATTTAACGTAGTTTGGAATATCAATATTTTGATTATGTCTTTGTTTTCTCTTGGAGTTATCTTATTTTTTTTAATTGTTGCTGCTGCTGAGAGTTACGAAAGATGGTCCCTCTTATTTGGTACAGTCATTTTTTCTAATTCAGCAGCGCCAGTAAAAAAACGGTTTTGATGGGATCTATTTTTTTTTTGTTTGTTTTAGGTCCGAAGGATTCAGTCACTTGAATCAATTAGTAAAATAATTATTAAATAGCATACGCATGTAATCGGATGTAAATTCCTAAGAGTACATCCTTCCTAGCTTTCGGTGTATACGGGCAGACGTAGAGACACACCCCATTGTGATGATTATACTCTATCCGTCGGGTAAAAGTGTTGAGTAGTTTGATTCCTCGGTCAAAGACTGGTAACAGAATATTCAAAGGAGATGTTGATATGTATCATTAACTAGGTAGCATGGTAGAGGTGGGAACCTCAAGAACATCCCGAAAAATAAATGGAAACAGGACAGGCAACGTAAAGAAAATAAATAAATTTGGTAACGATATTATCGCTGATCCTTGTGAAACCTTTTGGTTAAAATTTGTGTTGTGTATTCCGAGATGAAATTCGGTCTCCAATGAATGACAAACGCAAGAATTAAATATAAGAAATTAAATGTATTTACACAATAATACAAGGGGTAATACTGTTAGTAAATCCAGGAACGCGGTTAGTAGCAATAACATATAGATATATACAGTCTCGAAGTAGGACTTCCTTAGAGTCGGGCGTGCTTGTAACTGTGACTTCTACAAGCGGTTACCTCACACTATTACTCTACCTCCAACTCACTCTCAATCTCAATCTCTCTGTACTCCGTCTACTCTAACTCTGGATATTTAACGGCAGCAGTCCAAGTAACACTCTGGTCGAGTCCACTTATATGAAAAAGTGGAGGACCCCATCATAGTTTGAATATAGAGTTTTAGAATGAAGAACAACTTATCGAAAACAGACATCTGATAGAGATGAAGTGATAGTACACAGAGCTCGTCTTTGGAATCAGGCAAAGGAATATCAACTACAAAGTTGGAATATAAAATAAAATGTATGTAGAAACACCAGTTCTCATACGGTCACCAAAGTTAAGAAATGTCTAACCTGGTCAGTACCTACATGCTTCAGAAAACCAGGTGCTATAAGCTTGGATGTGCGGATGGCGTAATGGATAACGAACGGCAGCCATTAATCTCAATGCAATGCATTCTGCGTGAAAACGTCTGGAAAAAATCAGAAATTTGGACACGGAACCTTCAATACCAAGTGTGTTAAATCCTCTCACTCTCGGAGATATATTATTGCGCAAAATGTACAAATCAGTGTGTTGGAGCAAAGTGTAGTATCTGTTTTCCTCATCGCTAATGGATTTGAACTAGGAATGCCGAGTTCCATTTCCAACCTGTTTTGTTATATTGACTTACGGGCAAATGTCCATGGGGAAGGTATGAAACCATCTATTTACCCCCCAGTTATGGGTTAAAAAGCCGAATGTGTATCAGTATATCGTTATTATGTAGATAAGATTTTTACAATCTAAAAAATCAGCTAAATGTTGAAAATCAAATCAATCATCAATAGAACAACAGATTCCCTGAAAAACAGTGATACAGTTTTTTTTGTTATTTTTTAACTCGGTATCACGCCATGAAAAGCAGTAAAGCCACTAAGTGACGAGTGGTTACAGGGTGTGGAAGAAATAGGAACATAATAATGAGCAGGAAGAGGAAAGAGTAATCAGGAGGACAATAGATAACGATTGATATTGCAGTTAAATTTCTGCAGATTAAAGTTGACCGGAAAGCGTAGAGTCGGAAAGGAGTTCCACAGCGAGAAGCGCAAGAACTGTTAGCTTAGAACTTATGGATACATCTAGCTAGCTCATCTGTCAAGTGATTAGAGCTTGACAACAGTCTAGTACTGCGCTTAAATTCCTGGTCTAGTTATCACCGTTGAAACTGAAGCAACTGAAAGAAGCATACTTATAAATATTATACTTATGATATAACTTTGTATCCCCCAAAAATGTTATGTCTAAGATTGGCATATAATATATTCAGATGATCTTTACCTACACACTCTACGGTGGAATATGTGATGGAGATTCTGACGTCGGAGTGTCATTCCCGGAAATTGGCTTGCCTAATTATAAAAGACATGAAGTGACCGAAAACAGAAACATGTCAGAGTGGGAAATATAATCTCAACTCAACATAAATGTCATGAAAACGGTGATAAGATGTGACACATGGTAAGATTGGGACCTGTGCTCATACGCGTACACTCAGAAAAAGGAGAACATTTACACAATCCTCGCGACCACTGAGAGGCTGGCGGTGCAAGCTATCATTCTTCCCTTTTTTAATGCAATGGGAGGAAGCCAGCGTCACAGGGTTCGAATAATAAGGCCATCTTTATATAGTACTAGCAGCATGGCCCGGCGTTGCCCGTGCTTGATTCAAAAATCGTACGACTCATAAAGCAATCGCTATCACTTGACTTAAAATATTTTTGCTCTTCCTTGCCTTTAAAGAAGTGCCCTTTGCCGCGCTGATGTTGCTACGCCTTACTTCTTGCTCATCTCACAGTTCGAATTTTTTTCTAAGCTCTATACTAAACATTAAATCTGTTACGAAAAAGAACTAAACAAAATGAACACAAAACGATCAGATTTTAAAAGGACTCGTAACTGGAAAAACCGAATGAAAAAGAATGTTAACAACAAATACTTTTTCACACCCAACCCAGTTCTGCGGAATCAGAATCAATGTTGAGTTTAAGCAAGCGAATGAGCCAATTGGAGTAAAGTGTCATGCAGATTTAAATTTTTCCCACTTGTGACGAATGCAGCTATCGATTTGTTTTGCATGCTAGCATGCTAGTTAACATTCGTATCGGTCAGTTGTTGGCTCTTTAACAATAGAAATCTTCCTGCCTATTCGTGGCAGCCCTATTAGCTCTCTGACCAGTAGAAAATGAAAACTGCCATAGAAGCATTTCGATTATTTCCACTATCGATGGGCGTTGGGGAATGCAAAATCTTGCAGCATGTGCATATAAACAAATCCGTCGAGAGAATTGTGGCCGTGCATTGTTACACACACAAACACACATCCTGCCTTTTATAGATAGAGATTTTTGCAAGTGGTTGCTGTGATTTGAAAGATTTAGGAAGGCAGATTTTTTTTTTTATTTCTTTTGGTTTGTTTTATGGCATATCAACCTCAAAAGGTTATTTAAAGTCGATAAGATTTTTATAGTTGGTAATATTTTCCACAAAAAATTTTACTGGTAATATCTTTGCCCAAAGGTGTATTGCTGGTAATATTATTTTGCAAGTATGTATTGCTGCTAATAATTTTATCCTAGAAAAAATGTATTATTTGTAATATTTTTTTTACAAATTATTTTGGATTGAAGATGTATTTTAACGCCAGTTTAGGGGTTAATTACTGGAACCTAACAGGTGCTACCAACTAAGGTTGGATCCAATTAAGAAATGGTTCCTCAAAAGATCCTGATTACAGTCGGAGAGTTTATCGTCTTACCCAACGGATGTACTCTGATCTAAAAAAAACTTTTAGCCAGGAGAAATAAACTACATATAATTTCAAAATATAATTACGTAATCCCTACTCAACAAAAATAAATAGTATTTGGAGCTAATATAGAGTAGGTCCTCTATTTGCTAGTTTCAGTGTTTGATTTTGATTTTTCAGGGATTTGAAATTAACAATCGGCTGATACATATTTTTCCACTTTTTTAGTAAAGTTTCTTTAAGGGTTGCCACTGACATAAATTTGGTTGCACGCTCTTGAAGTTTTCGATGAAGGTGCTCCCAAACGTGCACTTTTGATGTCGCTGCCATCGCAGTGACTCGATTCCTTGCAAGACTGTGCTACATTGATCGTATGACATGGCGCTCCATTTTCTAGAAAAGAGTAGAAATTCTTGCCAATCTGATTGGTTTCAAACAGTGGGTGTAATACTTTCTCTAATATTTGACAGTGTTTTGGACCATTCAACCGTTCGTCAACAAGAATCAGCTCAGATTTCCCTCCAGACCAGACAGCTCCACACACCATTACTCCAAAAATTCCCGCCATGTTTCACGATTGCCTTCTGATATTCCGTATTCCAAGTCTCATTCTGATTTCTTCAAACATAAACCTGTCTCGAATTTGAATATTGTCAGAATTTACTTTCATCTGACCAAATTACAAACTACCAAAATTCATAACCTTTGCTCTCGAATCCTCTCGCCACCCCCCATACGTCAGTTCCTGTTAACCTCTGAAATCAAGGGTTTCTTTCTTGCAACCCTTCTTTGATAGCCTAGCTCTTTCAGAGTCATTCTCACCGCATATGCCAACATTTCCATAGTGTTGGCGACATCTTTGACGCTTTGACGACGGTTTCTGACGACTTCCGTATTCAGCGGCCTTTTCGTTCGCTCAGACACGATGCTTGTTCCAAACGACAATGGCCTTCTTCATTAAATTTCTTGACAATATTATTAACCGTTTGATGATTAACCTTGAAAAAACCTAGCAATTTCTCTATTTGACTTGCCACACTGATGCCATCCTATTATTTGCCCTCGTTGAAATTCATTTATTTCCTTACTTCTGCGAACTTTCATTGCAAAATATGTCAACTATCGTTCATAGATTAGAGTAGCTTGATACTAACACGGTATTGTCTGAAAAAAAAAGAAGATACGTTATTACACAAGCCAACGTTTCTGTGTTTTAGAGTAGCTAAAAACTTATCATAGCCTACTTTAGTTTATCGTCATACCCAGGACGGGCAGATGATTGTAATTGACTTTTGGGCTGTATATGGCAGGGAAGTAAGGAAATAAAAGAGATTTCTACAGGTGAGCAGACCTAGAAAAGAAATTGTTAGAATAGAAGCTTGCCTTTTCAAAAGTAAAAACGATGTGACCTAACTGCCAACCGAGTACTGCGTTTAGATTTATGTGGTCGACGGACCAAAGACGAGAGAGCATTTGGACAACTTCAATGAAAATATTTATAGAAACAACGGCGGTGGGAGATCGCCTGAAGACGAGATGCCAGACTATGACCGATATCATTACATATCTTCTCAGGATTTCGTCGAGAATATCGCGATATATAGCTGGATCAAAAACCCAAATAAGGAAGCAAATGTTCAATGTACGGACAAATGGTAGATTTCTAAAGGAACAAGTCTGTTGCAGTTTTCTTGAAATTAAAATAATCAAGCAGTTTCAAGTATATTAGCTTTGAGGAGAATGAAATACTTGTGAAAGAAGGATCTATTAAACATTTGTTGTCTATACCACTGAGAAGTAACCGAAGTGGGCAAGAGAAAATATCGAAAGATGACGTTACAAAAATCAGGTAATTGATTGGTCAGCTAAATTAGCTGGCAACTCAAACTAGACCAGATCAGTCAGATAAAATCTAAGTGGACTAATTTCATTATCGAGGCATATAAGTGTTGAGTGCATTAAGCAAGTCAATAAAACTTTTAAGAAGAGATAAATCCCTGTCGTTCCTGATTTGGCAAACTTTGAAAAAGTAAAGATTGTTGGTAGTCGAGATATAGTTTTTAAGTTTTTTTTTTATTCTTTGTTTTAAGCTATTCGATGAAGAGTCTGCTTTAGGACAGACTTTTGAAAGAAAAGAAGGATAATATTATTATATATATATATATATATATATATATATATATATATATATATATATAGTCTCAACGTATTTGAAGAGTAATATTTTTTAATCATTTCACTCCCAAGCAATGTAATAATGTCACTAAGGATTTATTTTTCAGTGATAGAATATGAGAAAAACAAAAAAACAAAAAAATTATTAAGGAGAAAGAAAAATAAAAGAACAGGAAGCCAGATGACCATAGAACTAACGGATATATATATATATATATATATATATATGTATATGTAAACAAATATATGGATATACATCCGACAGTATTCATGTTGAATTGTATATGATCTATGTTAATTATGTTTTATGAATATGTCCTGAAGATGGTCTATTAGTTCATATTGGATTGTCGAATTACTGCCGAAACGTCCAACGTTGACATTAAACATTAAAACAGCATAATCGCATATTTGGATTTTTGTTTGTTTTTTCAGTATATATATATATATATATATATATATATATATATATTCAACTGCAAAATAATGAAACCTTGCCGTGAATCTAGTACTGCGCTTAAATTCATCATGTCAAGGTACCATAAAAGAGATCTCATCAGCACAATTACCTTGAAAAGACACAGTAGGCCAACGCTCCTGAGGTGGAAAACTGCCTGAAGCTAAACGTCAAGGAAGGACCAAATAATCTTAATTATATTTCATCTTTGGTTTTTTTGTTTGTTTTTTTTTGGTGTAAATATATATATGTTCTAAATATATAGCAGAAGCCCCAGACCACATGTGGCATCAATATTCAATGCCTGGACGAATGGCAGACTTATAAATATGTACGATAGATTTTGATATGAAGAATTGTCTAGCACGAAACAGATGACCAATATTTCTAGCATCAAACCTATCGATTCAATATAATCTTTCTACTCATGTCAGTGGAAAACATTAACCCAAAAAGACGCAATGAGTCAAGATCCTGGAGGTTTGCCTCAGTCATACGGATAAAAGTCACAAACGATTCTCTTATATGATTTGAAGTCGACCGATCAACCTTAACATTAAACAGGTGTAATTAGTTTCTCCTGTTGTTTGCCTATTGCTGGGGACGGGTGTTTGGTTTTATACGTTTTTTAATGTTATTTGTGCGAAAGTTGTTGCGACGAACGCAAACAGAAATCTATATATAGATATAGCTGTCAAATAATAATTACGAAGCCTAATTTTGAAAAAGAATAAAGGTTTGATCCATCAAGGATGTTGAAACTCAATACTGCTTTAAAGGCCAGAAAGAATAGCGTATTGTCTGTGACTTCTCACATCCTATCGGTAATTCTCTCGGTCCCAACGCTGCATCACAGAGTGAATGACCAACGGTCATATTTGTTAGTCTTTATTTCAGTTAGGAAATACAGTTGTCTTTGAATGCCTTCTTACAGGAAGCGAGAAGGATATATATTTCAATAGATTGGCCATCTACCCCTCACTCCCATTAAGAAATCTAATAGCATCGAATTGTCTTCTCTTTTTTTTATTATCGCAGCCATACGCGATATTTACCCGAACAATCTACCCCCGCCATGTCGGGATGCGACAAAAGGCCACTTTTTAATGTATGGCTTTCCTAGCGCGTACGCTCGGGTAAAAGACCCCGCATGCACAGGCGTCGGTTGGATGTCTATTTTTTCCTCAAACGAGACTCTACCTAGAGGCATAGCTTCGTTTAAGTTTCTCTCCGCCTGAAAGCAGAAATTATGGCAACCGTACTCACTGTCTTCGCGCGTTGTTTTGTTTTTTTTTCTGATAGTGATCTGAAATTATAATCTATCACTATCGTAGTTCAAGGTCTACTAGGTTAACACCACCTCATTCATTTCGGGTTGTCAGAGTTCTGACCATTATGGTTGGTTTTTGTGTTTTTGTATCTACCTACGCGTACTTTAAGTAACCTTTTCGACCATTGCAACATGGTGAGGTATCCAAATGGTTTCATTCAAATCCGCAGTAATTTACTGGAAAATAATTGTAGAAACATTCTGAGCGTGGTTTTGCAACGCTTTTCAAATTTTGAGAAACGAAATCCATTTTAACATTCCAGGATATGCAGCACAATTGCATGAAACTCAGATTCAGATTTTAACAATTGTTTTTGGCAAATTATTTCTTGCTGACACATGAGTGTTCTTGATTTTGTCGAGAGTTTTATAATCAGTCTAAATTGAAATCTTTGGAACAAATAGTGCAAAACATGTAAAACAGAAATAAAAAGAAGCAGAATTGAATGAATTCGTTGGTGCTGTCAGAAATGTTTAGACTGATATTAAAGAAATTAACGCCACCCAAATCAATACCGCCATTAGAATCAATCAATAAGATCAATAATTCTGCACGAACATCTTTCGTCTTTATTGCCTGCAAGAGAAAACTTCGTGTTTAAAATCGTTTGCATGGAATTGCGTTCGTTATGAACATAGCGACACTTAAAAGGTACAACTTGTTTGAGCATAACAAAGAGCTGAGATTCAAAGTAATACTTAAAAAATACCCCGAATACCTTTATATTTTTACCTTAGCTAATGGTATAATTAATATTTATAATTAACTATATTTTTTATTAGACTACGTACTGTTATTTATTATAAATTTTTGGATGCTTCCTGTGCCGCGCCAGAAAATTTTTCTCCCCGGAATCAATCCTTCAAATCTACAAATCAACCATTCGCTCTTGCATGGAGTATTGCTGCCATATATGGTCTGGAGCCCTTTCTCTTTGCCTCGGGGTTCTTGATAAGATCCAGAGACGGATATGCAATATAATTGACCCTGTTCTGGCATCTCGTCTGCATTCGCTCTCTCACAGACGCGCCGTTGCCTCACGCTGTCTTTTTTACAAATACTTTCATGGAAATTGCTCCGAGGAGCTGCATTCGCTGGTTCCCAGACGTCGTGAGTTTAAGCGCCCGACGAGGCTGGCATCCCGCTCTCATCCTTTCACTGTTGAAACTGTTAAATGTAGTCGCCTCTTCTATTCCAATAGCTTTATATCTCGCACCTCTCGCCTGTGGAACTCCCTTCCCTATTCCCTGATAACTATAATCTCCAACTATTCAAATGTAATGTCAATCGACATCTCCAGTTGCCTTGATCTATCCACTATCCTTCTCCACATCCTTTCCTCTATCATTCCTACCTGCTCTCGCTCCAAATCCTCTATAACCCCTTGCGTGCTAGTGGCTTCCAGCCTTGCTAGGGGTGAAATGCTTAAAAAAAAAATTCACCTTCGGAAGTGCTGGGTTGGGTGTACGACAAAGATGTTTCTTTTCACCGGACTTATTTTACCTATGAAGTGAAGCGATTCTTAGATAATTTGGCCATACTTTAATATATTATAAACGGCTATAATCTTAACATAATTACATATGGACACAACATAATTCTGAAAGTAGACACAGAAAGGAAACTGTAAGAACTCCTACAGAAGCTTGTGAAGGAAAGAGAGAAGTTTCAAGAAGACAGAATATATGAATGTCAGTAAAAGAAACAGGCCAATATGCAAATTACTATATTTATATTATTCGAACTATTGTCCTCATGGCACAGTGGATAAAGGCGTTGGTTAGATCCATTGACAGGACCCAAAGAGTGTGAGTTCAATACCCGGTTAAGGCAGTGGAGAACTTTCAGATGGAAATTAACATTAAAACATGGTACGGGGAACTAGAGCAGTCTACCCCAGTGAGCGAAATAAAGGGTTCAGTTCGACATTCCAACCACCTGAAGAAGGCCGGGGCATACAACGGCTGAAACATTGTAATAAATATGGCGAAAAAGGTGAGGACAGTAGTCCGAATAATGTAAATAATGTACATAACACCTCATAACATATGCAAATTACAAATTGGTGATTCCATGAGCAATGAAGTACAACTATGTAAATAACTGGGAAGTCTTTTGCAAGAGGACGGAAAGTGCAATACACAAGTCAGAAAACGTAGTAGAATAGGCAAGTACTTTGCAAAAGCTAAGGAAAATATTAAGTAACGGGAAAATTTCGTTAGATACAAAGACTACGTAATTTTTATGTAATATCGGTCCTCCTATATGAAACTGAAGACTGGACCTCCTCATCAAGCATAAAGAAGAGACTTGAAGCAAAAAAAAAAATACGGTTCTACAGAAGTATGTTGCGAATAACAAGTCTTAGAGAAAATTGAGTCAAAATGAAACTACTACATAACAACTCAGGAAGACGGCTGAAATTTCTAGTGCACATAAAGAGAAAAAAATGCTTGGAAATTTTGAAGGTAATTGGACGTATTGAAGGCAATAAAGACGAAGGAAAACAGCTACCTAACGAGCTTGTATGAATGGATGGCAGAAGAAGATTTTGGTGAGATAGAAATAATGCCAAATTTATTGAGCTAAAAAAGACAGGAAGTTGTAAAGAGCCATGATCGTCAAAGTCCTGAAGGGAGACGAGACATAGAAGAAGAAAAAGAGGAAGAAAAAGTTGTAAACATTATAATGTCGACTGCGGTCGATAAATTATTATGTAGGCCTAAAAAATAGGTCTGATAAATATTTTAAATGTCTGGTGGCACCATGATTAGTTTTACCATTAGTTAGATTTTATATTTTCTACTACATTTTGTAAATAAAACATCCTAGTTGTTTTATGGAATTTCTATTTGGCCTTATGTGAGTCTGAAATCTTTTGACGCCAAAAATGGACCACAAGGAGAAAATACCTAATCTCAGAAATATAGACAGATATTGAAGGAAAAAAACGGTTGTGGAACTCTGGTATAATTTATCAGATAGAAAGCGTCAAAGAGAAGCCTATCTAATATTTTCAGTGAAAAAGAAAGAACAAAATATTTAAATTTAAAAAAAAAGTATGAATTATTAAATTCGACATTTATTTTTCCTCTTTTTATTATTTTCCAATCATTCTCATCGAAACTAACCAGGCCGTTATTCGACGATAATTTGTAGTTTCCGATGAGAATCAATTAGAATTAATGACAACTTTACACATGCTAGTAATGTTTCATCATCAGCGACAAGTCACTGGATTTTTTTTTATTGTCATGATGAACGGTTTTACTCACACTGAGGTACCTTAACATGAATATCCATTGCGACAAGCTCATTACAGATGTGCTAAAGCTGCTGAAAAAATTGTTGCTTCATTGTAATATGTCCCAGAAAGGGAGCTAAGTGATTTTGGCTACTATAACCAAGTAGAATACGGTAGCAGTAATCGACTGGTACGCGTCGTAGTCGCAGGTAAGAAGTGTAGATCAATGACGTAGTCCAGTGGGCGTCGTTAAAGATTATGACTCAGACTAAGGCTCTGGACTCTTCTCCCACGTCCGTCGGTATTTAAGACGGACACCAGCTCATGACACTCCAGTGAGGGGCAACACAGGTGTATGCATATTCCATTATATCACACTGTAACGTTCCAGAATATACCAGACGCCTCTTGCCATGTTCTATCCTTACAAAACCCTGGGGTGGGGGTAGCTGCCAAACTCTCACTTTCCAGACTTGATAGAGTTCACAATAGTTTACGCGTCCTTGTGAGTGATGAATTATTTTCCACCTTACAGTCATTGTCTCACAACTGAAAAGGTTACCAGTTTCTCGCTGTTCAAATTTACAGGGGCGCTACATTCGTTAGTTTCACCAGTTCCGACGTTCACATCAAAGACCAGCATACCACGTACAGATGGTTGATTCGCCCTGATTGCCTTCGTATTTCCCTGGTAAGCAGGAAGTTTGCCAAAGACATTATCTTCTCCAAGGACTGTTGCTTTATGGAACACACTCTCGAGAGAAGTCTTCTTCACTCTCTATGGACTTAACTTCTAGCATCAACTCTTATCCATCTTACATATCTTCATAATGTACATTCTTTACTTCCTCCTCTTAAGCCTTCCCACCAATCTCATTCAGTAATATTTTACTTTGAATGGCTATTTGCTGTTATATTGGGATGTTCGCCAGAGATATCATCTTCCCCAAGGCCGTTGCTTTGTGGAACAAACTTCATTCTCTATGAAGTTAACTGCTAGTGTCAACTGTTATCTATCCTACATATCTTCATAATGTACACTCCTTACTTGTACCATGTAGGCCTTTACAACAACATAATTCAGTAACCTCTTTAACTTAAGTAGCTCTTGGACCTTGAATTGGGCGAGCAATTGTATAAAAAATTACCAGACATATTTGTTTGTAAGTGAATGTAATGAAATCGACTTGAATTCGAACTGGGCTTCTTTGATTTCGTATTCTGTGTGGTTAACTCCCACATTATCTAGCATTCCTATTTCAAGTATTTGTTTTTATACCCTGTTTCTTCGCTATAGAAATCTTTTGACTTACTTTTCTCCTCACCTTCGTCGGCAATTAATATAACTATCAAAATCCTGACGCGCAGTCAGTGATGCGATGAAAAATACCATCATGCATTACACATGAAAATCCTCTTTTGTCAGAGATTGACCCTTTAGCGTGGCGTAATGATTAGCAAGTGTCTCTCGTTAGATCAATTGCAACTAATTAGTGACTTCGATCCTTCCTGTGTGCTTCATACTTTCGACATTGTGCCACAGTTATACTTAGAAATTCGTCAGGTTTGGTTTGGTTTACTTTAACGGCATATCAACATCTTATGGGCCATTTAATGCCGAAATTTAATTTTGTAGTGCGCTTTGGTATTTTTTTTTTCAGAAATATATTGCTGATAATTTTTCTCGTCATTTTCCAATAATGTATTACTCGTATTTTTGCTATGAAAATATATTGCTGATAATTTTTCTCGCCATTTCCCACTAATTTAGTACCCGTATTTTTGCTATGAAATATATTGCTGGTATTCTTACTACAAAAATGTATTTTTATATAGTTTGGAGGTTCACTATTTGACTGTAGCTGGAACCCTAGCAGGTGCTACTGCTCCGGGTCAGGGTGGAGCTGGTAACAACAGCAATTAAAAGCTAGTGCCAGGATCCTCAAAATTTTTTCAATCAGTGGCCTTGTTGCAGGATGTATTTTATCATCATGCCCAGGATATTTTGTCAAGAATTGTTCAATTAATTCATATTTCATTCTTACATTTGATGTGAAATATGTTTTGAAATATCTTTATACATGCTCCTTTGAATATCTCGGACAAGGAAAATCTTTATTTGTTCCTTTAGTTTTTCTAGTGTCCTTGCAAGTTTTCGTTTATGAGGACATTGAGTACTGTTCTAAGCACCTTCGACTCAGTTCATTAGTCATTTTTAGGGGTTTTGGTCTTAGCATGTTTTTGTAATCGTATTCTATGCTGTTCTGTATAAAAGTAGTCGTGATTACATAGTATTCTGAAAGCAATACAATATAATCACGACTACTTTTATTTTTTTTTATTCGGCCCTTAGGAAAATAATCCCTATATACAGTTTCTACGCAGTCTGAGTCTTCGTAAAAAAAAAATAAAAACTTTAATGAGATAACTGAACGAAAAAAATATATATAGTTTTTTACGTCAATGAAACATGTAAAATTGACGCATTGATGACTAAATATACAATATCAAAATATTTGTAATGCATTTCTATATTAAAATCATTAGGATCTTACATATTACATATAATAGCCAGGATGTTTCAGTATTCCCTGTCTTATTTTCTGGCGACAATACGTTTGTTACTGAATTTCAATGTAGAGGGTGCGATGGGTAAATTGTCGTCATATTATATTGCAATTATATTATATTGCAGTTATAGTGTATTATGTTATATTACATTATATTGCAATTATATTATATTGCATGTAATAGCCCGGACCTGTCAGTATTCCTTGTGTTAATAGCTGACGACGATACGTTTGTTCCTTACTGAATTTCAATGTGCGATGGGTAAATTGTCGCCATATTAAATTTTTAATTTCATATGCACGTTGTTTCTTTTTTATTTTGTCTACTGCACAGCATAGTAGGCTCATTTGGGTACCTCCGCCTGTTAGAAAAAGAGGAAGGTGACGGTATTCACTCCGCCAGAAATCTGGAAACGGCATGCTGTACTGCTTGGCATTCGCGACGGAAGCTCCAATACAAACATTACAGAGTGATTGCGTGTCAAATGCAGAGGATTCTGAGAGAGTTAGATTAGTCTAATGGTGATTACGAAGCTACAGCACCTCGGAAATATCACTGGGATCGTTCTGATGAGAAAAGAACTCTCAAATGTGTCGGTGAGGGCATCAAACACAACATGGAGGCCTGCATCAATGAATTGAGGTGGCAGTGCGGCCCTGGGTCAGGACAGTGGCTGCTTGGAGATCCTATATCTGGCAACAGGACTATGTACTTGCCACACACGCAAGAGAATCCAGTCATGTCTGTCAAAGAATTTCTGCGACCATAACATCCTTATACATCTGGCTCTAACATCCCAGACTTGAACCCCCTTATGTGTGGAAAATAGTTGATCAATAGACCAGCAAACTCTTTGTAACACCAAAGATCAACTGAAGAGAAGGAACATAACAGCATTCACCAATATAAATAAGGAGGCCATCCAGATGTGATGCAGGAGATATCGAAGTTGTCTGGAGGCGGTGGTTGAAGCCGATATCAATTTTATTGAATACATTTACTCTTTAGTATTTCAAGATATTTTTGATAAATATATGTTAAATTTAGATATCAGTATTATTTTCATTATTGCTTAATTTAGACGACAATTTATTCATCGCTCCCTGTATTTTCAATTTGAAATTACTGTACTACTTTAATAAAAGATTTAGCAACGATTTACATAATGCATGTAATATTCTAGGGGGATGCCTTTTATTAATTCCTCTTCACTTTGACTTTCAATTCACTTATTACATTTAAAATATATTAATGTTTTACAATAGTAAAGTCTGTATCTATATTTTTGAGATGACGTATTATTTACAATATTTACATTATTCGGACTTTTGTCCTCATCTTTGTCGCCATATTTATCCGATCCTTCAGTATGTGTCTATATATCTGAGATGAGATATTATGTAGACTATTTACATTATTTGGACTATTGTCCTCATCTTTGTCGCCATATTTATCAGATCCTTCAGTATCTGTCTATATTTCTGAGAAGAGATATTATGTAGACTATTTTCATTATTCAGACAATTGTCCTCATCTTTGTTGCCATATTTATCCGATCCTTCAGTATCTGTCTATATTTCTGAGAAGAGGTATTATGTACACTATTTATATTATTCGGACTATTGTCCTCATCTTTTTTGCCATATTTATCCGATCCTTCAGTATCTGTCTATATTTCCGAAATGAGGTATTATGTACACTATTTACATTATTCGGACTATTGTCCTCATCTTTGTTGCCATATTCATCCGATCTTTCAGTATCTGTCTATATTTCTGAGATGACGTATTATGTACATTATTTATATTATTCGGACTATTGTCCTTATCTTTGTCGCCATATTTATTACAACGTTTCAGCCGTTGTACGCTCCGGCCTTCTTCCCGTGGTTGGAATGTCGAACTGAAACCTTTATTTCGCTCACTGGGGTAGACTGTTCTAGTTCCACCTGCCATGTTTAATGGATGTCAATTATCAGTTATCTCTTGTTAATTCCCCTCTCCAAGTTCTCCACTGCTTTAACCGGGTATTGAACTCACACTCTTTGGGTCATGCCACGGGATCTAACTAACGCATTTATCCAGTGTGCCATGTGTCTTTAAGGGCACATGGCACAATCGATAAAGGCGACATTCCAACCAGCTAAAGAAGGCCGGAGCAATACAACGGCCGAAACATTGTAATAAATATGGCGACAAAGATGAGGACAATAGTCCTAATAATGTAAATAGTAAAGTCATATGCAATACATGCAAAATGCATATAATAGACAGTAACTATTAATAATTCTGTATTAATTACTGACTACAAGCAGTTGTTTTCTTTCTTATTTTTTATTTTTTTATATATTATCTATATATTTGAAATATTTCTAATGGCTTTCTAGAAGAAATACATTTGCAACGCATTTGTATAATGCATATAACATGAGACAGTCGGTAATGCTTTCCTTATCTTTTGACCACTGCAAATCTCTTTATTTCTTATTGTCAATTATTCAGAAAAAAAAACAATTATATAATGAAAGGTTAGTAAAACTCTTATTGACTTATCAAAAGTCAGAATCAACATGACGTTCATCGATATCTCTCAACAGATAAAACTGTCCGACAGCATTTCGAAACATGTCTTGCAGTGTTGTGTTATCTGTAGTTATTTCATATACGTTCGGGCAATTGTTGATAAGAAACCAGACATAATCGTTGCATTCGGGCAGATGAACGAACAAACGACTTTGTCCAATATTTGGGAAATGTTTACCGTCTGGATAAGTTTGACAAAATGAAAGATTTATGGATATTTTCTTTCTGTGCCGAATATACAGTTTCAGAAGCGATATAGGTGGACATCGTGTGGTGATTTCTTGAACCTCATTTGCGTGCATGATGAAATAATAATTAGAGCTATCGTGTTTCGACAAGTTGGCGCCCGTTATCATTATGACACAATTGCTCAGTATTATCTGAATGAACCGTTTCCAAATCAAGAAAACGGACGTAGAAGAAAAAGATCGTGAGCACCAGATCTAACTCCTTTGAATTTCTTTGCTTGAGGCTATAGAAAATAGAATGCCTATCAAATGAAGATAACTAGCGGCGAAAATGCCCCAGGATATGTCTAGAAATACTGCTGAGCGAATTGAGATATGCATAAATAATGGACACCTAATGCAGATAATTCATTAGGTGTTAGCAATATTATATTTTATAACTTCTTAAAGAATTCCGTTGGGTAATTGAGATTTTATAGATACCCTCGATCACATACGTAGAGAATTTTAACTGTTATACGTGTGACACTTAATAATCATTATATAATATTTTGCAAAAGGAGGTCCCAGAGAACATTGGACACACCTAATATATATATATATATATATATATATATATGCCCTTCTTTTCTTTCTTCATCGAATAGCTTAGAATAAAAGACTTAACTCGGCTACCAACAATCTTTACTTTTTCAAAGTTTGCCAAATCAGGAACGACAGGGATTTTCTGTGTGAAAATATATATATATATATATATATATATATATATATATATATATATTATTTATATATTATATGCGCAGTACTTATTAGAAAGCGCTCAATATCAGAGATAGAGCTAACATATTTGGTTTGATTGATGTGAGTTTGTGACATCTGGGTTTCACGCTTTTGCGATCGTCAGACAAACAGAGTTTGTCTGACGATCGCAAATGAGGTTCAAGAAATCACCACACAACGTCCACCTATATCGCTTCTGAAACTGTATATTCGGCACAGAAAGAAAATATCCATAAATCTGTCTATCTCTCTCTCTCTCTCTCTCTCTATCTCTCTCTTTCTTTCTCTTTCTCTGTCAGGATCGAACTTCTAAGCTGTAAGGCTGATTGCTCCTTTTCACCGGGACTTCCTGAGATTACTCATAAAAAAAGTCCATACATGGTGTACTTTAAACATATTATATGTTGTGTTTCTTCTTATAAAAATGAACACACTATTTGTTGAGGCGCGAGCAAATTTGAATTTCAAAAATGCGGTCCAAAGAAAAACGTTAGCAACTTGATCTAGAAGTAAGGAATACACCGATATAACGGCTGTTGTTCACTAGAAACCGATGCTGTAGCCTTGCTCTTCTTTTTGGGTTATTACCTTTGGTGTTCAAAGAGGGAGAGTTTGAAACAAGTACATCGTCATTGCCGAATATCAAACTTATAACCGGAAGCATTTCTCTATATTTTAAGATCTTACTTGGTGTGGAAGAGGATGACCGTTGTGTAAAGGGGCAACCATCTCTTCGGTGGCTTCAAATTTTAGATCAATTGCTGGAGGATACTAATGATGCAAATTCGACTCATTAATGTAGGATTCGTAGTAAAGGATATGAGCCATTAGCTGGATATACATATATTATATATATATATATATATATATATATATATATATATATATATATATATATATTTTTGACAATAAACTAGGACCAAGCATAATATCATGGATTATCGCAAAATCAATATAGCAGAATGTGGTTTACGCGATTTGCTGGAGTGGGCAGATATACAATCTAACAAAAACGAACGGCTCTAATTTTTATTATATATATATATATAATTTAAATAAAAACAGACCACTTTAAGGTTCCATGTAATAAATTATTTCACCACAACCCTTTTAAAGGACTGCGGATCATCAGACTTTACTTCCAAAGGTAGAAACAAAAAATGAAAAGAAATTTACACATGTTGACGGGCCATATTAAACATATATAAATTAACGAATTGAGGAAGTGAGTAGGGAGAGAGAAGACATGAGTGAGTTAGATGTTATTTAATATTTCTATTCTTTCATACTTAAAATTACTTGAGGAGGTCCAGACATTGACACATTTAAATTATTTAAACGGTTATTTAAATTATTTGCTCTGGATTTACATTGAGCTCTCTAGATTTTATCCTCCTTGGGTCTACTCATACGGATTACTTAGTTTTTCATAAACTAAATATATATATATATATATATATATATATATAAGATAATCCTAAGGAGCCAGGCAAACCTACCTAGGTTTCACCTAAACGGATCTTCAGGGATTTTTGTGTTTGGACTTGGAAGTTGAACACTAGAAGATTGTTTTCGCCCTGGTTTAATGTTCTTGGTTCTTTCTTTTTTTATTCCCCATTGTTCCTCGGGTACCGATTTGTTCTACTGCAAGTTGAGCTATCCGATGTTTTTTCCAAATGAGTACCACCATATATATATATATATATATATATATATATATATATATATATATGTGTGTGTGTGTGTGTGTATTAAATAGCACGAAAAAAAAAAAAGAACCAATGGCACTATTAGAAAAGAGTATTTTAAGCTTTTTAAAAAACTCGGCTTTGAAATAGAAGTCGACATGAATGTAAAATCTTTAACAATCTGAGCGTTGAATTATACTTTGTCACTGGTAGTGTCTCCCTGTACAAAAAAACCAAACGCAAAGTTAAGATACGTAAATATTAAACCGCGACAAAATTAAAATTAAACACATCCCTAATGGTATAGAGTCTAGGCTATCTAAAAACTCATCTTGTAAGACAATTTTTGGGCAAAAGAAGAAAGAATATGAGATAAACCTGAAGGCAGACGGTCACAAAGCAAAGCTAGAATTTAAACCTCAACACACACGAAAGCCATTTCGAGGAAAATAAAAAAAAAATATTTGGTTTGAACTACCACTTTTAACTTAGAGGTGAAATTTAAGTAAATTATTTTTCAAGTTGCTTTCTAAACACTTCTCACAGAATTCAGAACTACATAAGATATTCAATAAAAATACCGTCAAATTAAGCTATAAATGCACAAGTAATTTAAATACAATAATAAAAAGACAAAATAACAGAAAACTCAAACCAACGACGCAGCAAAACAAAAATACTAGTAATTTATAGAACTGTAGAAATAAAATTAGATGCTCATTAAATGGAGCTTGCAAAACGGAATCTATTATTCATATAGCAGAAATAGCAAATATAAATGACCAAATTATATATATAAGATGCACGAAAGGCCCTTTCAAGCGCAGATGGGACAATCACACATCGAGTTTTAAGCTATCAAAATTTTAGATACTCCACCAAACCTGCCAGTCACATGTGGAATTTAAAAGAAAAAATAACAGGAACCCGGTCGTAAGGTGAACAATTTTAAAAAAGGTAAAACATATAACAATTATACCCGTATAAAAACAGAATTTAGTGAGAGTGTAAGTATGAGGAGGAGGGAGATCAAACCTTAACAGAGAGAATTTTAGGAGAGGTGGGTGGAAGGGGTTTAAGTAAAAGAAAAATGAATGTTGTCGGATGTCTAATGCATTACACTCTCTCTAAATTCTGTTTTTATTTCCGGAGTTGTTTTTTTCTGTTTTCTTTTTGAATTTGTAGGTCTGATGAATTGGATCGTATTTACGATTCCAATGGAATAAATTATGACCATAGAATATTAGTGTTTAAGCCTTTTTTTTATTATTATTATTATTATTATTATATATATATATATATATATATATATATATATATATATATATATGTGTGTGTGTGTGTGTGTGTGTGTGTATTATAAGCATTTAGGGACTTTGTTGCTATACTCGTAGTTGTCTTTGTTTATTTAGTCCTTTAATTCTCTTATATAAAAGTCTTCAAGTTTTTTTTTTAATTTTTCTTGTTCTTTTTTTTGTAATATAGATGTGTTTTCAAGTAATAACTGTCTAATCTGGGAGTGTGGGTATGGACCTTCCTTTAAATCGTCGTAGTAAAGCCAACGTACATATTGACATTTTTTTTCTTAGAAAGATACAATCTCTTAAATGCCATCTAAATTGATATACAATGTTGAACTTTTGCAAGATGCTAATTGGCAGAGGTGATTTGTTTTCGACAAGTAGATTGGTTGTATGAAATTTAGTATATTATATAATTAATTTTATATTTTACTTGGATTAGTGAGGGAAGTATTTGTGCTTATGTTTTTTAGGATTTTTTTCCTTCTGTTCATAGTCGGAATGCATTTGATTACAATATAGTAATTTGATATGTTTAGAGGTATTTGATGATGTCTTGTATTCATTTTTATTTATGTTAATATTTATAATAGCTTGTCTTATTTGTTCATCAACATTGTCATTAGTGAAGTCATTATTAATGATGGCTTGTTTAATATTCTTCAATTCAGTGTAGAAAATCTTTTTTTTTTGAAGAAATTGACTTTGCACGATTTATTAAGTTTCGTATACTAGCTATTTTGTAATAGGGGCATTCACTTTTATAGATGAGGGTACATGTGTATATACTAGTTGTTTTTAGAAGTAAAGTACTAAATGTATTATTATTCTTACTGTTTACCAATACTTCGATGAACAGGATTTTTTTATTCTTAAGTACATATGTAAACTTAAGTACAGAGTTTTTTTTCTGTAAACTTTCTTGTAGTTCGTGTATGAGAACGTCATCTGCATATCTTAGGTAAGAAATTAATCCACAAACATGAAAGGATCCCAACGAAACTAATCCACGTGATATGTCTAAATTATTTAACCAAACCGGTTTGAATGAATATATGCCGCCTAAATAGTTAGTGTCTTACGCTAACGGACACTTTATTCGGATAGGAGGGAAGATAACAGTTAACTCTATATTTGAACAGATTAAGATTGGTGTGATCGGGGAAACATTCTATTGGGAGGCTGTTACACAAAACAAGTTGTTCGCTGGAAGAATCTGTTCAAATGGAACTTACTTTCCACTGATGGAATACGCAGGGATTGAAGATGATTTGTTATATAGTAAGTGGCATGACGAGTCACCGTGAAGGTTAGACTAGACAGAAACAAAGAATGTACTTCATCGATAGCTTGTAGCAATAAAACAATGAAAGGTTTTCCACTTGTATGAAAAAGGGCTGGACCCCTTAACACCCCGCTCCTTAGATCCCTTTTAAGTTAGTATTTTTTCTCTTATGGTCGATAACCAGAGGTTCGGTAAATTTTCCATTCCTGTTTTAAATGATCTCTTGGGTACAATAGGTGTATACTGGTCTTTGTTCTTGTTTGGTAATAATTTGTCAAACACAGACTGTATTTTTACCTTCGTCCTCTGCATAAATTCATCCTTTTCCGCTTCTCTTCTTATCTCTCGTAAAGTCACAGGTAGTTCCTTTACTGCCTTGTATAACTCTTTACTGTTTTCATCTATAGTAGCAAATGGCACGTTTCGCTTCTTTTTACATACTGGTTGGACGTTTTTTTTTAATTCAATTATGGCCTTTAGTTTGTTGCATCGTCCCAACCCGCTCGAAAATACCTCAGGAAATTGGTTATGTACTACTTCCTTTAATTTTATAGCATCTGATGGTCCAACCTCTAACTTTTTGCAAAAGGATCTGATAGGTAGATCCAAAACGTTGAAATTTTGCATCCAGTCGATACCTACTAAATTTTCAGTATCTTTCATGACGTATAACTTAATTTTTTTTTGTTGTTGTTTTTCCGTGAAAATTAACATTCAAGATTATTTCTCCTTCGAATTTTATTCGTTTGCCTGTAACCGACTTTGCAATCTTTTGTGTATGTAACATTGTTGGTCTGTTAAGTTTTTTCCATGTCTGTAGGTTGATTATCCTGAGGTCGGAACCCGAATCCATTTGCAATTTTATCTTTTTATTTAAAATTTCCAGTTCCACATATTTACTTATGTTGGTGTTGTCTTCTTTATACATCCTAGTAGCTCTTATTCTACGAGTAACTTTTCTGTTCCTACATTGGAATGCCTTGTAGCCTATTTTTCCACACTCAAGGCAGTTTTTATATTTAAAATGGCAATCCGTGTTCCAATGTAGTCCTCCACATCGATAACATGCTGATGGAGGGGGCTTATATTTGCTTCGATTTACGTAATAATTTGCCCTGTATGTTGTACTTTTTCTCTTATTATGGAATTTATGTTTTTGGGGAGGGTGAGAATCTTTTTTCATTATTATAATTTTTTTTTCTTTCCGGGGAGGGTGAAGAGCGTAGACTTTTGTTTAACTTACGTACATGAGATACAGCTGACCCCTCAATGTCCTTCGCGTCTTTCTTTATATTTAGGCATCTCTGGCAATCTTCCGGTAATTGTTGTAGTGTTAGTCCAGGTTCATTTTGTAATTTTGAAAGCATCCTTTTGCGTATTTCGTTATCTTTTGTTGAAACTAACCCTTGAATAAAGATGAGGCACTTGAAATTGTCTGGGGTTAATTCCGCATAGCTTTTTTGCTTCTGTCTAATTTTGACAGTCGATGTTAAAGATGTCTTCATGTCTTCTGAAGTAATCTCCGAAATTTTTGTTCTCATCTAGAGAATATTTGAAAATCTCTTGTTCTCATCTAGAGAATATATGAAAATCTCTCGCGTCTTGCGAAAAATTTGCCTCTTTTTCAATATCTAATTGCTTGTTACCCGCTACTTTCAATATTAGTTCTTGGAGCTCAATTTGTATTTATTGATTTTCCTTCTGCATTTGTAGTAATTGTTGAGTAGTTTGGTATTTTACTAGTTCTACCAAAATATTTTTAAAATCTTCCATGATAACTCAATCTTACTCAATTTTACTCCTCGTAACTCTTTGTCGTCCATTTGTTATGGACGACGTGGGAAAAAAAATTGTTGTTTGTTCTTCCTGTGTGAGTTCAAATCGCTCGTCGCCAATTTGTTGTGGACGAGGGGAGGAGTTTTCTATTTCTTCTTCTCGTGTTTGTTCGAATCGCTCGTCGTCACTTTGTTGTGGACGGCGAGGGAAAATTTTTTGTTGTTTGTTCTTCCCGTGTGAGTTCGTATCATCGTTGCCAATTTGTTGTGGATTCCGGGATGAAATCCGGTCTCAAATAAATGACAAACGCAGGAATGAAATATAACAAATAAATGTATTGACGTAATAATACAATTGGTAATACGGTTAGTAGATCCAGAAATGCGGTTAGTAGCAATAATAATATATATATATACAGTCTGGGAAATTCAGTATCGAAGTATAACTTCATTCTGAGTCTACGTGCTCGAAACTATGACTCCTAAAAAGCGGTTACCTCACTCTCTCACTGTATCACTGTCTGACTGTCTGACTTCCGAGCATTCACTGACGGCAGTACAAGTACACACCGGGCGACTCCACTTTTATGAAAAAGGGGTGGGCCCCTTAACACTTAGCTAATCCGATTCACGACCCATTCATTCGTTACAATTTATACATCCACCACAAGACCTCGTTCATCATCATTCAGTTCTACATATACCACAATACCTCACAAACACAGAGTACCTAAAAAACACCCCATGACAAAATATTGAGTATAAAATTATATATAAAAAATTTACTGATGATAAGCAATGAGGGGGGGGGCGGCAAGGGATGAACTCGAAACCAAACTAAAATATAACAAAACACGCAAACTAAAAATAATTGATGTTAGTAGGTCCCTTCCAACCCGTCAACTCGCCGACAAAGTCTAATTGGGGGGCACACCCAAGTCCAGTGGTAGAAGGCCTACGCAGCCGTTTCCACTAAACTAAGGTCACACCTATTGCAGTCTGGCAAATTCCTACAACTCTTCCGAACTGTCTCCTCTAAATCAGTGAATGCTGCCATAATCCTTGCCTTCAGTTCATCTTTCATGTTACATAGAGTTTTGTTGCTCTCTCCCTCAACTGCACACCACACATAATAATCAAGGGTATTGGATTCTGGGGAGTTAGGTGGTCAGATGTAAAGGGTGATGTGGTCGCAGAAATTGTCTGACAGCCATGACTGAGTTCTCCTGCTTGTGTAGCATGATGGAGGAATCATGTTGCTAGACATCGGGTATTTCAGCAGCTATCCTCTTGGCCCAGGGCAACACTACCTCTTGAAGGCTCTTGATGTAGGCCTCTGTGTTGTGTATGAGGCCCTCACCAACGAAGTTCAGGATTGCATTTCTTATCATAAGGATCGGTGTGAGTTTTCTGAGCTGCCGTACTCATACAACATCTGCACTGTTCTCAAATTGACACCCAGACACTCTGAAATGCTCGTATTGGAGCTTCGCAGAGACGGAGCCCAAATGGCCCCATTATACTATGTCGTCGACAAAATAAAAAAAACTCGCACCCTGTATATATATATATATATATATATATATATATATATATATATATATATATATATATGACATCGGATCTGATAAGATAATTAAATTTAGAGACCCTCTTATCCTCAGACATCTCGATGCATTTTCCTTAAACGCAGCTTTCTTTTGTCATTTGGTTTTATTCTAACAGGAAAAACCGACTGCACCATATGCAAAAAGGATATTTATTATTACAGAAAGTACAAAACATCAAAGCATGAAGTTAATAATTATTGTTGCTGCCTTTGGCTGGAATAATTGTCTCAATTCGATTTCGCTTTGAATGGCACAATGTCCAGATTGTCTCACTGAAATTTCTTTCCGAATCTTCTTGGTATTAATTCCAAAGTTCTTTGAGGTTCTGTGGTTTTCGTTGTACTAAAACATCGCAGCCCTATGGTTCAATTCTATTGAGATCAGAACTTTTCGCTAACCAGTCTTCCAAATGTTACACTTCTTCATGCAAAAAGAATTTTTTTGCTGCACGTAATATATACAAAGGGGTACCGTACATAAGGAAAATTTTCTTCATCTTCGTAGTCGAGCAGAAGATTAGACCGCAATAAACTAATGCCACTTAGCAATTTTCTTCTACCGTCGCTTTTGATGCAAACCCAAGAAAGGTTATTGTTTTTCTGCTGTATCTTGCGTTCTTTCTTTCTTTCGCTCACTCGTCTTCATGGGTATTCACTTGCATTCAACACTAAAATTCCCTTTTGCCATTATTCCATGTTAGATATTTAACCGTTTTTCTGTTATATCATGCATTGTCTCTTTCTCTCACTCGTCTTCACGGATATTCATTTGTAGTCAACATAAAATGACCTTTTGCCACGATTCCGTGTCAGATATTTTCTTGACCAATTCAATCTTCTGTCCCGATGCTTTTTGGTAAATTAAGTTTTTTTTTTCCTACTATACGCCCGTTCAAGTTGTTTTACCATAATACTTCGCGTAGTGTATCAATAAAATAACGTCACTGTTAAAACTGCCTCCATTCCTCATTATTCTGTCTGTTAATTTCGACTGGCAAAACTCTCAAAATCTTTCTTTCAACTCCCTTGTCTAACAATCGTTGTCTTCCTTTTTTTCTTTGCTCTTAAAACTTTTACCTTAGTCGGAAACATCTTTTGACTGGTTTCGAACACTCTTCATTAAATTCCCAGTCATCTGCTTATCTCTCGTTAACTCTCCTTCCCTTTCAAATTCACAACATTGTTTCAGCAGAGATATTAGCTATAATTTAATGTATAAAAGTCAGATAATTTTCACCTAAAGTGACTTGCTATTGACTTGTACTTAATTTAGCGAGCTGGCTTCGAATGCCTACCAAATTTCCAACGTGCACTGTCGCACAAATTCCCTTGGGATTGGTTTGAAGTCATCTCTTCTTCCAAACATAGCTATGGTTTAAATTGAAGTACTGACTGGGATTACTTGCTTTTATGTGTTAGGAATAGCTTGGTTCCCACAGAACATGCAAAGTCGTTAGTATTCCTGTAATTCCCCTAAATAAATGTGCTCCTGAACTGACTCATGTCATCTCTAGAGCTCTACGAGGTACTTTGCTGTTTCTTACTTTCCCACTGTAGTTTCGGCTTTTAAGAACTCGGTCGCTTTGTTTGATCATGCGCATTATCGACCTATTAATGTTCTACTACTTTTTTTGGCAAATTAATAAAGAATCTAATTTGACTAGCGGGTTCTTTTAAACAAAAAATATGGCATTGGCCTTTCTAACTCAACCGCCGATTTGTTAATTTTGTGGGGCTGAAAAAGTATGTCATACTTAAAGATAAGTATGATAGGACTCGGTCTCTTTCTTTAGATATCTCAAAGGCGATTGACAGAGTGTGTCATGGTAGTTTTCTTGACAAATTGAAAAGGATATGGTATTTCTGGCCGATTTTATTTATTTGATTTAATTTTTCTTATTAAATTGCGAATTGATAGTTCTCTTGAACGGCCACTCATCTACATTGTTTTACATTAATGTGGGTGTGTCCCCTGGGTCTCTGCCTAATATTCGTCAATAGTCTTCCCAATTGTCAGTTCTTGAGACGTTATTTATGCGAATAAACGATTTGTTCCTGTTTTAATGAAAAGTTTGAGAGATTCCCTAATTTCAAAGCAGATATCGAAAATGGCTGTTAACCATGTGCTGTTGAATGAAGCAAGATGTGGTCTGTTAATTTTAACGCCCCAAATTTAAACTGCTCTATTTAATCTCTTCAGAGGACAATTATTTTTTCATTACTATCCATCAGCTTGGCTGAATCCAGCCTCAATCTGCTTTCTTGTCTCAAAATTGCCACTGGCATGAAGAGCAACAATTATATCGAATCAATGGCTGGGTCTACTGTTAGCGAAGTTGGTTTACTGTGTCATGATGGTCAGTTTTTCTCCCCAGAATCTATCCGACAATTTAATATGTTTGTGCATTGAATATTGCTATCAAACGCGGTCTGATGCTTCTATATATTTAGTGATTCTTGACACAATCCAAAGAAGAATTTGAAATGTTATATGTTTTGGTATAGCGTCTTGGCTTCAGTCACTTTCCCTATCGGCGTAACATAGCTTCCCTGTAACATTTCTATAAAGATGGCAGATGTCCAGATCTGCTTCCGACTTTGGTATGTAGACTTCCCGAGTACTAGATTGTCAGTTAGGTCTCATCATTTTACTGTTTAAATAACTAAATGTACCCGTTAGTTCTAATAGTTTCTGCTGTCGGACATCACTTAAGAAATTATTTTGAGATTTCTTGGATTCCTAAAAAATATATTCTTTAAAAATTCAAATGCAACGTCGACCATCTTTTGTCTCCTTGAGCCCTGTTCTTTTATTGTTCTCCATGTTCTCTCTCTCTCATCAATAACGTTTTCTCAGTTACTTTCACATTACCAATGAGTCTTAGTGACTTTATTGCCTTGCTTGGAGTGAAATGATTTTAAAAATGGGAAATGTGTAAATTCAAAACTAATGTGAAGAATGATGGGCCAAACCGCAGCTTCTATGGCAGCCTTAAATGTGAAACCCCGACCACGTTAATCGTTTACAGAAATCCTAATGATAGATTTATTCTTATGCGATTATATCGTTCTATATATTTGTCTTTATCAAGGATATATTGTGAATATTTCATATATTATAGAAAAACATACCACCCATGTTTAGAAAGCCAACTCTAATCCACTATTTGAATCCATAAGGGAAAAGACGGTTTCATGTTTTTTCATGTAAGTATTTTAGCGAAAGTGAGCAACTCACCTGGATTATTACTCGGATCGCCGAAATTTAGTGCCGATAACCGTTGCACAACACGCACATCGCAAGGTAGATAACAAAACTTGAGACATGCATTTGAAAGTACATGGCTTCAGATAAAATATGAATAACAATTTTCTACACATTGCAAATATTTGTACATATTTTCGAGTCTTTTCGTCTAATTGTGCCACTCTACTGAATTGCAAGAATTTGGAATAAAGAAGTAACTTCGAAAGAAACTGGAAATTGCAGGAGTTAGTCTTTCATCGAAAGCGTATTAATCATTTCGGCTACTGTATGATTAAAATTATTTTTCAACACTACTCTCCTGCCACTCCAATTCTATTGACACGGTCCAATCCTTTTTACCTAATTTAAATCAATACCCGTTTTAATATACAATATTAATCTAACCATCTTCATTATGATAAACTGAGTGCGTATTCCAATATAAATAATGTAAGAACACTGTTGCTTCGTTATAGACACTGGAACAAGAAATGCAATTTTTATGATCAAAATCATATCAGAAATACAGACAGACATAGAGAGAGAGAGAGGGGGAGGGAGAGAGAGGGCAACAGAAATTCAGAAGAATCTATATCTATGACTACGCTAAAGCATTTGATAAGATTTATTACAAAATCTATTTGGAATGTTCGGAAATTGGTTTATTTATGAACGATACTGAAATCATCCAGAATTTTAAAATCACCTGCATACAGATAGTGAATAAATTAATCATTTACACCAAAATAAAAACGGGTGTAAAAAAGATGCATTTACTCCTCTGATTTACTTAACCTATAAATGAGCCAATCTTAAGAGAACTAGGCGTCCTACCAAGATTTATTAATGGCGGGAATAATCTGAACAGCATCAGATGAAATTGTATTGATGGCAGACACATTAGAAGAACTGCAGAAAATGTAAACAAGGCAATGAAAGACACTGGCAAGAAAGAACTAATTGTCAATTGTAGTAAGACAATGTATGGTCGTTAGCAAAGTTGAAAGTAACGAATTGAAGATGTCGAATTCAAGCACTAGCAGAAGTTTGACTATCTTAGTATACTTATAACAATGTAAAATGTCCCTTTTAAATATAACATTTATGGTAATAAGAAATAATTTCGAATTAAAAAAAGAAAACGAATTAATTTTCAAAATCACTTTCATTACGTTTCGGCTACGAAAATTAATTGGGCTGATATTAATTTCGAATGTTCACAAAAATGAATAATCAAGCCTTTGACTTTGCATGATTGCTGTCTGTGATCTAATCGCTTAGTCACACTTGGCTTAAGAGTGTATTATTCTGATGAAAATGTAAATAGGGATACAATTTCTGTTGGTCTGGGGACATTTGTGTTTATATATATATATATATATATATATATATATATATATATATATATATATGTGTGTGTGTGTGTGTGTGTGTGTGTGTCAGTGTCTGTGTGTATATATATATGTATACGTTTGTGTATATATATATATATATATATACACACACGTGTGTATATATAAGTATGTGTATATATATATGTATGTGTCTATATGTATGTGTATATATATATATGTGTGTGTGTGTGTGTGTATATGTCTGTGTATACATATATATGTGTGTGTATATATGTGCATATATATATATATATATATATATATATATTACTTAAACTTTATTTGTAGTGGATACTCGTATTTGACTAGACGCTTTGTTAATTTATTTAACACTCTATTTATTTAATTTCGTCCACCAACCTGAGTAATTATATTTCTCGAATATTCAGGCTGGTAAATGAAAATAAATAATATACTTTTATAATGCACACAAATAACATTTAAGTAATAAAAAACGCTTTCTTTAGATATAAGAATCGATTTCAAAATCTCTCTAGAAGTTAAAATATAATTTACTTACTGGAAAGCACACTATGCCAGAAACAATACGTGAGAAAATCTCAATGGCCCCTTCACTACAGAATTAATAATTATCGGAATCGGATCAAGTCGGCTCCCCATGAAAGCTGTAGAACAACATTTCCGCCCAGACAAACATGATTTTAAAGCCATGCAAAATCCACTATTATTGAAAGAAGAGAAACAGACACAAAGTGATAAAGTTAGGAAAATAATAGAAGAACATGAAGACAAATGGATTTTGGGCCTCAAAACACTTTGTCCGAACGGATTTAATAGCAAACTCAACAACACAAATAGAATTAATATATAACCCCATAGATCGGCCCCACCCACATTTCTCTCTCATACATTATAATCTCTGCATAGTTGAATATACTCTACTTTTTACTGCATAGTAGAGGACACCACCCATGAATGGGCCAAGCTCATCCCCATAGCCCCGCTCACCCTCATCCACACCAGACCGATCTGATTGCAGAGGAGATGAGGTCTCCTGCACACACACTCACACAAATATATACATATACACACATCACACACACTCCCAAAAATCTAAAAAAATAACATACACACCTCCTTCCCAGCAACCAATAAAGCTGTCAAATAACTAAAGAGTTAAATCCGAGATTCATGAGTCTCCCAATCTCTCCTTAAAAGAACTTTAAGGAGAGATTGACCAATACAAGGAATGGACAAAAATTAACGATAAAAACAAATGAAAACTACAGGCAAAATTCACCTTTTTCAGAAAGAGTCATTCACTCCTGTAGTTCACTTCTACCAACAAGCAGGAATTTCCCCCCTTGATGAGGGCCATGCTGGCCGAAACTAGACGAGGAACTTAATTTTAAAAAATAAAACAAAAATATTAATATACAACCCAATGTATCAGAAATATTATTTTTTTATTGTTCAAGACATTGTATATCTATCTATATATATATATATATATATATATTCATTGATGCATGTTTCAATAAATAATAGAGACACGTTGCGTCTATTTATTTTAAGTGAGTTCCTTTCATATTGTCTGATAAGCTTAATAACATTATCATTGAAAGACGAAAAGAAATCACCATATTGATACTTGTTTAAATTCAGTCTAAGCTTTCGGCTTACATAAGCCATTATCAAAGATCACAATTACATTTCAATATATCAAAAAATACACGGACGAAATAATAACGATACTCTCTTTTTATTGTATCAAAAATTTCAAAGCAATGACAAACTCGTGTATACGAGACGCGGAAGCGAAAATCGCATCGCAGCTCGTGACGTCACACATGACCACGCGAGAGTGAAAGCGAAAACTATTAAGTATGGGAACATAGATATAACATTACTACGTGTTATAAAAGATCCCCCAAAATTAACCATTTTTTAAATGTATAAATCATTAATTAAATAAAAATATTAGAAAGCAAATTACGATATAATCTTACATAAACAACCAAGTACAAATCTAGAAAAGTTTGTTAATATTAGAAAAAGACACCCGAAAGCAAACAAATTAAATATGAAGCGGACTTAAGCCGGGGATTATGAAGACATTATACTTTAAAATAATCTACATTACTTTTTTGAAAGTACTAACACCTAAGCTATCAATTTGAAAAAAAAATCAACAAGAGTATAAAATATAAAGTTCATGACTATAACTATATAAAGAGGTCACCAAAAACGGAAAGTAAAAATAAATACATAAAAATAAGTTTCTTGTTTTCCAGTCAACTTTGACCTTTAAAAATTTAAATGCAATATCAATCGTTATCTCGTGTCTTATCAATTCCTGGTCTTTCATTGTTCTCTCTCTTCTTTTTTCTTTCTCGTTTCCCTAACACATCTTAGTGACTTTAATGCCTTGTTTGGCATGAAGTGATTAAAAGAAAAACAATTGCAAACAATGTTCATATTAGTTGTACAAAAACAAATAAATACTAACAGAGAAATGTCTGGTAAAATCTGAAAGAAATAATAATAAACAATTCATGTATAACTTCAAATATATATATATAATAATCATAATATATAGACCCTTGTGCAAATTAATTGGAAAAAAAAGAATAATTGCGTTATTATTTACTTTTTTCGTATTTTTTCCAATGAAACATGACCCAGTGCACATGTTAGTACTTCGTATGTCCATTGCACGAAGCCTTTTCTTGCAGACTGAGCACAGATTCCCGATAGAATTTAAATCAGGAGAGTTTCCGATCCAGTCTATAGCACTTTCATTTACTCACTAGTAAGGCTTGCCATCTTTTTTATGCAGTGTTACAGTTTTCGTACGCTTACTTGGAGTAACGTCCATTGCAGACAATGGTCGTAGGAGAACTAATCGACAATTGAAACAGCAGTGCCTGGGCGTAATAAAAATATAATGCAATCACGGATGACGCAATATTTTTCAAGGCCAAACAAATTTCATCATACATCCCTAAAATAGATTCATATTACTGCACACCACTGCAAATGAAGTAATTTAAGGAAAACACAGAAATCGATTACACCCTGCCTCTCCAGTGGGTCTAAAACCGACCGTAAGTTGACAGAAAGGAAACTAAAGCGGTGGTTTCAGTTAATTTGCACAAAGGTTTAGAATAAATGAAATGAGAAAATAATACTTGTGAATCATATTAAATTGTTATCATACATTTAAACCGTATTTACTTTTTTTTCGGTTGAACTTAAAATACGTTAAACTTTTGGAGCTTCGAAAAAGCGCAATATCTATACTTGAGTTCAGGACTATATATATATATATATATATATATATATATATATATATATATATATATAAACTGCTAACATTTACAAAAAATAATTCAATTCTACACAGCTTATCTACGAAACAACCTGTAACAACAAATTATGAGAGAAAAATAGTGCTGAGGTTTCATATCCACATAATCTAGACAAATCAATCGCTTCGCATGCACAGATTCTAAACCTTTTGATACCTTCGACTCCGTTCGAG
>CAHIKZ030004911.1:1950000-1960000 GCA_903632075.3 Acanthosepion pharaonis
GAGTCAGTTACACAAAGCAACAGTGCGTGAGAAGATGCTGCTCATATCGAACTTACATCTCACTAATGTAAGACGAAGGAAACGGTGGTGGTTCGCTCCAATGTACGTGGTATGGCGATTCTTAGCTGTGAATGTTAGAACTGGTGAAACTCAAGGAATGTAGTTCTTCTGAACATTTTCCATGGAAATAGCCATAGACAGAGGAGAGACTCGCAACGTTTCGTCCTAGAGAAAGGGATTATAGAGTTGAAAAATAATACATGACCCACAATGTTAAAAACACTAACTAGATGAATACACCATTGCCAGTAATGACATTGCATTATGTGGGTGGGGTTTCTGCGAGGTACGTGTCGGAGGTATTTCTGCATCACTCCATATAACACATGTTATCATCTGTTGGACTTCGGATATAAATATTTTCATTATCGGCAGGTTTGAGAAGCACCACTGCTTCTATATGCTGCGTTTCTTCGGGCCTTAAGAGATCAAGGCTCTCCACAATATCCTAGCTCGTGTAGCTCTTAGCATTTTTTATCACTTTCAGAAGGCTCCCTAGCCCTGTTCTGCTGAACCTTCACGCAAGCTCGTCGGCTAAGTGGCTTGTTGGTTTCCCTTATCACACTTGCCCTCGATATCCTCGCAAGGGTTAAGTTTTCCAAGCTTTTCTCCTGCCTCATTTATTCGTCCAAGGAAGTTTAACTCAGATTCTGACTCTGTTCGTATTTCCATTAAGAAATCCTTGTCCATTACTCACTCCTTCCATGGAATTTTCAGTTTACTTCTGTAGAATCACTTTCCTACTGTCTCTGTTTTTTTCCCTCAAGTATAACGGTCATTGCCATACCTTATTTTTGTAACCCATTTCACCCCATGGAAGGCAATAAAGCCACTAAGACAATATCACTCCTAAGGGTAAAAGAATATAAAGAGAAACGTTACTACAGATCGATAATAACCTAAGAGAAATCAATAAGATAAAAGAAACGATTGACATTGCGTTTAAAAGGTGGGAAAGTGACAGAAGGCGAGGCACCACAGCCGGGCTAATAATATTGCTGATTCTTTTTTTGGATTCTATCAAGAATCTCTAAATATACAGCAAGATCCCCAGACCAGAAGTGGCAACAATATTCAAAGCATAGGTGAATGGTCAATTCATAAATATTTAATATAGATTCTGAAGCGAAAAATGATCTAGCATAGCAAAGTAAACCAACTTTCTCAACAGCAGACTAAACAATAGATTCAATATAATCTTTCCACTTCATGTCAACCGAGAGTGTTATCCCGAGAAGGAGCAACGAGATATTCTCTAGAAGGTTAGCATCAGCCATGCTGACGAGGCACATGAATTGGTCTGTCAGAGAATTAACAAAGAGGAGTTTCCTTTTAGAGGCGTTAAAATTAACATATCATTCCTTGTCTTAGTTAACAAGAGACTGTAAGTCATTTTTTGTTATTTTCTGTTCGTACTTATACGATGTTTTGACTATCCCATTCACCAAGTCTTAACCTTTTTTTCGAACGTAACTCATAATTGATACAATAATAGTTAATAAAAATGTACACTCTACCGCCCGTGTCTAAATGAGTGGATTTCTCTCTATCCTTGGAAACAAAAAAAAAAAAAATATGAATTGCATGTGCGTTTAAAACTCAGTAATTTTAAAAATAAGTTATTCCAAAATCCGCTTGAAGATGAAACAGAACTAATGCTTTTAATGTAATTATATAATTAAATTTGAAGATTTTAGCTTCGCTTTTTGAAACATGGTAATTCCTGTGTAGCGAAGAAACCATATTTTAAATCGGTAAATTTATTATATTTATGCTCTGTAAATTTACATTGAGCACTGTTTTGTAAAAATGAAAATAAAAATATCAATAAGAACACTGGATTATATATGTTACTGTTCTTTCTATTTATTACAATATCCAAGTATAGGAATGGTGTATTCCAATAACCAACAAATACTATTCTTAAAAGAGTGCTCAATACAGAGTAGAGCAAATATAATTATTTATTCGAAAATTATAACAAATATGTTATAAAATCACTACAAAAATAAACATTCAACACCATGACTTAATAAGACGCCAGAGTTGTTGAAACAAAATGGCTATTTTTGTGGTTATTTTATAACATATTTATGTTATAATTTTCGAATAAACAATTTATATATATATATATATATATATATATATGTGTGTGTGTGTGTGTGTGTGTGTGTGTGTGTGTGTATCAATGAACTTCCGTCTTGGATTGTTTATACCCACTTTGCACTAATGCACTTAAGAAAGCCATGAAACGAATTCTTGTATTCTGCGCAATCTCTGTATCTTTTTCTCTCAATTGGCGTCTAAACTAAGAGCTTTATAATATTCGCTTCCTTATCATGTGTACAATAACGAAGTTTGTTTAAAAAATCATGCTTAAAAGTATTTGAAAACAATTTTCAGACGAATTCTTTTCTTTATTTCTTCCTTTCATTGCCGTCACACTGTTGCTTTTTTTTATCACAACAGTGGGACGTCTTTTCACATTTAATGTAGGCATTGAATAGTAATACCTAACGAAGAGATGAATCTCTGTGTGTGTGTGTATGTATGTGTGTGTCTAACAAATAATTTTTTTTGTCGACACAAAGATAAGAAAGGAAATGTTCAGACTCGTAGAACAGACGGGTTTCTTTTCTGGAGATCTTAGCGTCTCTTCTAATTAGAAAACACTTCCTGTCAACAGGTAAAAAAAAAAAAAACGGTAATAGCAACGACATATTTAGAGATTCTTGATAGAATCCAAAAAAAGAATCAGCAATATTATTAGTCCGGCTCTGGTGTCTCGCCTTCTGTCACTTTCCAATCTTTTAAACTCAATGTCAATCGTTTCTTTTGTCTTATTGATTTCTCTTCAGTTGTTATCGCTCTTTAGTAACGTTTCTCTTTTTATTTTTTTTACCCTTAGTAGTGACATTGTCTTAGTGGATTTATTGCTTTCCATAGGATGAAATGGGTTACAAACATAAGGTATGGCAATGGCCGTTATACTTGCGGAAAAAAACAGAGACAGTAGGAAAGTGATATTACAGAAGAAATCTGAAAATTCCATGGAAGGAGTGAGAAGTGCTCTTATTTTTCCCTATATAACGTTTAGATTTACGATATCACATTTTAAAACAAGTCAGGATATGAATAGTGTACATTTGAAACATCCAAAACCAGGTCCAGTTTAACAGCTTTTAAAAGAGAAAGAGGATTTTCTACACTGTTTCTTATTGTTTTAGTATTTAGGATTTCAGACTATGGAAATTATGAATGAAAGAGTATTTTCATTGGTTAATACAATAAAAAAAAACGTGTCCTATTTACTATTACGTATGAACTTATCGTCCACATGTGTCTAAAAAGGAGATACAACGTTGATTTTAAATAGTATTTTGTGGGATGTGTCAACACAATAAAAGATGTCTATTTTCATATAATGGCGTTTTGAGATGAGATAACGTAAATCGAAACGTTATATAAGGAAAAAGTAATAACACACTGATATGGTTAATCCATAGATTAACTATAATGTCAGTTAAATTTTAAATTTCTCAACGTATCCATTTCTTGTCGTTTTATGGTTTTATTTTATACAGACAGACACGGTCCTGGAGTTTCCTCAATTCAATTGAAAGAAGGTTTATTGAATCAATTACGAGCAATATCCAGGATTTTTTTACACACACACAAAGAAAAACACACAGATATATTTTTAGAGAATTAATGCTTTTATTTTGACTCCGACATTTTTATTGTTTAACAGTTATTATATTGAACCTCTTATTTGAAATAGACGTCCGATTCACACACACACACACACACACACACACACACACACACGCATATATATATATATATATATATATATATATATATATATATATATATATATACCCCATTTATATACACACTCACACAATGATACATACAGACAAACAATTTTTATTGCTTCAAATTTTATTGTCGTGAATACAGTTATTTGAAATAGACGGCCAATTTACATATGTATCCCCGATTGACACGCACACGCACACAACCGAGGACACACACGCACGTACACACGCACGCACGCACACACATATATATATATATACACACTCATATATATATATATATATATATATATATATATATATATATATATATTGTATGTGTATTTAGACAGCATTTTTTCATTGATACATGTTTCATTAAATAATATAGACAGGTTTTGTCTATTTATTTTATGTAATTCTCTTTCATATTGTCTGATAAGCTTAATATCATTATCATTGAATAACGGAAAAAATCATCATATTGATACATATACCGTGCGACTTTCGCTTCCAGCGTATCGTATGCACGATTTGTCGTTGGTTGGAAATCTTCCATGCAAACAAAAAGAGATTATCATTATAGTTATGTCCGTGTATTTTTTAATACGTTATAATGTAATTGCCATCGTTCACGATGGCTTATGTAAGCCGTAAGCTTAGATTGGATTAAAAAAAAATATGTATCAAATTATTAAGTTATTAAGATTATCAGACAATAAGAAAGGAATTTATATAAAATAAATAAACAAAACTAGTCTATATTATTTAATGAAACATGTATCAATATATATATATATATATATATATATATATATATATATATATATATATATATATATAATGGACTCTCCCGTCGGTTTCGACGCATGAGGATCTAACAGCTTATTGATTCAGTTATGTAAGTTTAGGCGATAATCTTAACTGGCATTTAAGACCCGCTAGTGATTTACAAAGGAGGACACATATGGAGCAAGTGTGAGGATTGTGAAATGAGATCACTGTTAGATTGGGTGACCTTTTAGGTCTTGCTCTCGCTTCTTGAAGATGATTCATATATATATATATATATATATATATATATATATATATATATATATATATATATATACATACATACATGACTTGTAACTATTAAGATATTGAACGAAAAAAGGTCGAAACATCACCCTTCTATTCCACAAAATTTCCATTCTTGGCAAGAAGCTAATGAATTGAAACTTCCGTCTTACTAATGGTATATAGAGGTAATGGAGATTGTTCCTTCCAATGGGGGTGATACGGCGAAGCTTAACTGTGAATGTTTGAACTGATGACAAAAGAATGTAGCCCATCCGAACCTTTGCCATGGCAATAGCGATAGGGTAGCAAGAAACCTGCGCTTCATCTGCGAGGAAGAAATTGTAAGGCGGATAGTAATTAATCCCCCATAAGGCCATGTAGAAGCTTTTGAACTCTATCAAGACTTGAAAGTGAAGACTGGTTAGCATCGATTCCAGTTTTAGCAACAATACTCCATTTTTGGTCTGATCTGTCCCTTGTAAAATATAGCAGAACAGTAGAAATCCGGCACGTACTGGAGCAGCAATTTCCCCATCATCTTTAGCGATGGATTGTATATAAGTGTTCTACTTGCAATTTGGGGTGAAGCTGAGTCCAATTAGGTGCTCAGTCTTGCTAATTAAAGAATCCCGATTCTTTGTAAAAGAAATGGCAAGAACTGATGAAACAACACCAACGACGAAACGGGTAAATCTCTTTATCTCAGAAAGTTGTGAACAAACACTGACGCAAACAATTCCAACCTTATCAATTTTCTGATTAGAAAAACGGTAGTACTTTCCACCTCCTGGCTCACATTGGCAACGGCATCAGAGATAAGCGTTGTCGAAAACAATTCTAAAAAAAGTTTATAAAGGTGTAAGCACGGAGAACGCCAAAATAACTCATCAACCTTTGTGAAGAATAAACAAGAAACAGTTAACAAAACAGAAAAAAAAAAACAGAGAAAGAAAAAAAAATCGTTTTACATGTCTATAATGATTCTTTAACCCTTTTGCTTTCATTTCCATAAAACGATTCGAAAGAAAGACTAAAATAATTTAAAAGGTGCTCCGAAAGTTCTGTCACCTCGACATAATATAATTTTCTAACGCTCCGTTAGGGTATTATCAAGAAGTGGGTTTCACATGAACGCTACCAGAATACCCAGCAGTTGAAGGACGCCATTCGTAGAGCCTTTGCAACAATCAAAAAAGTATAGATTCGTAAAATATCACAAAGAACATGGCGCCGCATCACTTTATGACACAAAAATGATTGTTGTCCATACAGACATTCTCGGTTTGGGACAAACGTCAATTAAAGTGAGTAAACTGAATCCAGTACATGTACTTTGTTGTTACTGTATTACGTGATTTTACGTGTTCTTGTATTGTTCTATAAGGTATGCAAAAAATCATAGCTATTAAAATAAGTTATACTGCATTAATTTTTCTAATGAAGAAATTATTAACGAAAGTCTTTAATGAAAGTGTATTTCAGAAATTGTATAATGAAAGTATGTTAAAAAATGTATAATGAAATTTTATCAAAGGAAATGTATTAAGGAACGTAATGAAGTCATATTAAAGAAAGGGTATTAAATAAACTGCATAATTAAAGTGTTCAATGAAAGTGTATAATGAAAGTCAAATTGTGTTTAGTAGAATTTAGTACGATAATTACATGATCCATTTCTTTGTACAGTGTTTTCAGGTACTCCCTTCTTGTGATAGTCACATATGTTGGTTTAAATGAGATCTTTATATATATATTTATTAAAGACATTTTTTATGTTTAACGTTGTTATTTATGAGCCACAAAGAACAAAGGCTCAGAGGTAAGGCACGTCAGCATAAATGACGGTTCCGTATAGGATGCAGGTTCGAATCCTGTCAAAGAACGAATATTTTCTATGAAAATTTCTCGGACATTCAGGCCGGTAAATGTTATTTAATACTGTTTATCATAAACTGAGCATTTGCTTAAATACTTGTATCTATAAATAACAACGTTAAACATAAAAAATGTCTTTAATAAATAAATTGTCGGACCTTGTCCATTTCTTAATATATATATATATATATATATATATATATATATATATATATAATGGAAACCATTTATTTTACATTCTTCATCATCACTTGATAAGACACCGAGGGTGTTGAAACAAAATGGCTATTTTTGTAGTGATTTTATAACATATTTATGTTATAAATTTTTTAAATAAATAATTATATCTGCTCTACTTTTGTATTGCGCACTCTTTTTAAGAATAGTATTTGTTGGTTATTGGAATTCATTCCATATACACCAATCATATACTTGTATATATATATATATATATATATATATATATATATATATAGAGAGAGAGAGAGAGAGGGAGGGATATGGTGATATTGAAACAATGTGGGCAATGTATTCAGACTACGAACGGATGGAGATTACATTCGAAAGACGAACTAATAGACACAAAAACAGAAATCTACCCGGAGTTGGTTGCTTTCTTGGGTATGACGATAAAATACGTGCAGCAGACAGGCCTCTGATCGGAAGGTTAGAGATTTTGAGGAGCGTGGAGCGACATCTTAATTGCTGTTGTTCGCAGGTCCACCCTGATCTGGGTCCTGTTACGGTCCTTGCTATGGTCAAATAGCTAACCCCTAAACTGAGGTCAAAACACTATGAAAGTATAAATACAGATTTTTATATTAAAAAAATATCACCAGCAATACAGTTTTGAAAAAAACAATTTTACCAGCAATATATTTTTGAAAAAAAAATAAGGAGCAACACATTTAAAAAAAAAATATTACCAGAGATGCAATTTTGAAAAAAAAATTACCACTAATATATTTAAAAAAAAAATACCAGCAATGGATATGTGAAAAAAAATGTTACCATTAATAAAATTTTGAAAAAAAATTACTAGCAACACATTTAAAAAAAATATTACCAGCAATACATTTTTGTGGAAGAAATTAGTAACGCTCCTAAGAAAATTAAATTTCGACATTTAATGACGCATAAGGAGTGGTTATATCACTAAACAAAGAAACTGTTCTAAAGATCTTGTGGGCATTAAATAACCCACTGAGGTTGATATAACGTAAAACAAAATAAACTGAATCCAACCCCGAGTGGGTTTGTTACAAATCCAGCAAAAGTTAATGTCTATAATATGAGAGCAAAATTTTTGGTAGCATTGTTTGATAAGTATGTTTATTACTTCTACAGTGTAACCCGGATAAAAGAGAGTTGTCGGGACCGGAGACGAAGTCTCTTATATCCGTGTTTCTCTTATATCCGGGTTTGGTCTATTTTATATACATTAACACAGGCTCTAATTTGGGACCAGAGAAAATCTCTCTTATATCCGGGTTTCTCTTATATCCGGGTTTGGTCTAATTTATATACATTAACACAGGCTCTAATTTGGGACCAGATAAAATCTCTCTTATATCCGGGTTTCTCTTATATCCGGGTTTGGTCTATTTTATATACATTAACACAGGCTCTAATTTGGGACCAGAGAAAATCTCTCTTATATCCGGGTTTCTCTTATATGCGGGTTTGGTCTATTTATATACATTAACACAGGCTCTAATTTGGGACCAGAAAATCTCTCTTATATCCAGGTTTCTCTTATATCCGGGTTTGGTCTATTTTATATACATTAACACAGGCTCTAATTTGGGACCAGAGAAAATCTCTCTTATATCCGGGTTTCTCTTATATCCGGGTTTGGTCTATTTTATATACATTAACACAGGCTCTAATTTGGGACCAGAGAAAATCTCTCTTATATCCGGGTTTCTCTTATATCCGGGTTTGGTCTATTTTATATACATTAACACAGGCTCTAATTTGGGACCAGAGAAAATCTCTCTTATATCCGGGTTTCTCTTATATCCGGGTTTGGTCTATTTTATATACATTAACACAGGCTCTAATTTGGGACCAGAGAAAATCTCTCTTATATCCGGGTTTCTCTTATATCCGGGTTTGGTCTATTTTATATACATTAACACAGGCTCTAATTTGGGACCAGAGAAAATCTCTCTTATATCCAGGTTTCTCTTATATCCGGGTTTGGTCTATTTTATATACATTAACACAGGCTCTAATTTGGGACCAGAGAAAATCTCTTATATCGGGTTTCTCTTATATCGGGTTTGGTCTATTTTATATACATTAACACAGGCTCTAATTTGGGACCAGAGAAAATCTCTCTTATATCCGGGTTTCTCTTATATCCGGGTTTTGGTCTATTTTATAGGCTCTAATTTGGGACCAGAGAAAATCTCTCTTATATCCGGGTTTGGTCTATTTTATATACATTAACACAGGCTCTAATTTGGGACCAGAGAAAATCTCTCTTATATCCGGGTTTTCTTATATCCGGGTTTGGTCTATTTTATATACATTAACACAGGCTCTAATTTGGGACCAGAGAAAATCTCTCTTATATCCGGGTTTCTCTTATATCCGGGTTTGGTCTATTTTATACATTAACACAGGCTCTAATTTGGGACCAGAGAAAATCTCTTATATCGGGTTTCTCTTATATCCGGGTTTGGTCTATTTTATATACATTAACACAGGCTCTAATTTGGGACCAGAGAAAATCTCTCTTATATCCGGGTTTCTCTTATATCCGGGTTACACTGTACCTTCTATTCTAACGTACACTTTTTTACAAATTCCTTATTGGTCAAACAAAGACTGAACAATGCTTTTGAAATTAGACCTTTCCCGATATGAAACTGAGCACAGATGTATATTTCAAGAATTGGAAACTGTCTTCGGGCTTTGCTTGGCCAGTAGGGAATTTGGAAAGGAGCAATTAAAGAACGTCAGATATAGCGATGGTCTGCCCTGGTGGAACGCAGGTTCGAATCCTGCCAGAGAACGCCTATTTTTCTAATAAGACTTCTCGAATAATCACACCGTTAGATGGAAATAAATATACTATTTAATAAATAAACACAGCATCTACTCAAATAAAAATAATGTTTATCAATAAAATAAAAACTATATGTCGGAATAATAAATAAAACATCCATTCATTCATATATATATATATATATATA